>FYEU01000249.1:0-70473 GCA_900188575.1 Geosmithia putterillii | reverse complement strand
CCCCCCCCCATAAAAAAACAGGCCGCGCTGGGTAGGTAGCGTCACACACTCAAGCTGGCCCGATCTCCCTTGCCTTCCCCCGCGTCATCTTAGGTTTTAAGCTCGTGAGCTCATAGCCGCACAGCTGCGCAGCGATTGTATCCAGAGCGACATTCACCGGGACAAAGCGTACCATTATACATGTACCATGCTAGTGAGGCCCATCAGAGCAGCCGTCCGATCATTCCCACTACGCGTGACCTCGGCGCGTCTCGCAGCAGCAGCAACACCAGTAGCAGCCATGTCTACCACGTCAAGCACCCTTACCACTCGCATCGAGGGCACCCAGCCCATCCGCTTCGGCCCCTTTGACGTAACCAAGCAGGTACGCTCACTCTCCCCTTCTCCTCAAGCAATAGACAGCCGACTGACAGAGCCGCAGGTCTTCCTTAAGTCGGAGCACTCCTTTGCGCTGGTGAACCTCAAGCCCCTGATTGCAGGCCATGTACTCGTCTGCCCCCTGCAGCGCCGTCTCCGGCTGACGGACCTGACGCCTGCCGAGACGGCGGATCTATTTTCGACGGTGCAGGTCGCGCAGCGGCTGCTGGCACGGGAGTATCTCGCATCATCTGCTGCCAAGTCTGGGGACAGCACCGCGGACGGGGCTGAGGTTGACGAAGCCAAGGCCCTCATGGCGGGGAGCTTTACGGTGGCAATCCAGGACGGGCCCGAGGCCGGACAGACAGTGCCGCATGTGCATGTGCATGTCATTCCCCGGACGAGGGGGGATCTCGCGCGCCCTGACGACATCTACGTGTCCATGGCGGGGGAAGAGGGCAACGTCGGGGGCGGGCTATGGGATAGAGAGCAGCTGCGTAGTCGTCCCACACCGGGGGGCGGGATGCCCCGGATCGAGGATGAGGACCGTGGGGCTAGGTCGGAGGAGGACATGCACGGGGAGGCGGAGCGGTATAAGGTTGTGCTGAAGGGGATGGGGATCAACTAGTGGCGGCTGTTGCCAATGACTAAGACTGATGTGGTGATGTTCTGATAAGCGGAGTTGGAGTCATGAGTGCTGCTGATAAGCCTGGAAGATCCGGGGCAGGATTTATATACGCGTGCATCTACTCTGTATGAGGATCAAGCATGTACATGTACATATGTGCATCGTGTATGCAGGATATAATACGAGTGATATATAATAGTTGCACCCCAAGTCCAGAGTAAGAGTGCGAGTAAAAGTGCGAGTGCGAGTGAGTGCTCGAGATGTCTGCAGGAGCAAGGCACCCCGCATCCAACAGAGACAGAGGCTGGCTTGTGCTCACGAACCAAGCAGGGTACGGAGTAATATGAGCAACATGTGGGGGAGGTGCAGTTGCACTTCTTGCTCTCTCATCCAGCACTCGGTCTGGTTGGACGGCGATATGCGTATGTGCTGATAGTGATACGGCATCAGGCGCCTCGAGATACGGAGGAGAAGCTGGGGTGCATGGAAGGGGGGGCGTGTATGGAGTTATGATTGCGGACAAGGCTTCATTGGGCTGCTTGGTGAGGCGGACGAGACTCGAGGAGCGAAGAGCGAGGATACACTGCCCACAAGAGTGCTCCGGTCGAGGACTCGAGGTCGAGGGGGGCGTGAGGATATGCGGGAGCTAGTGCATGGCCGCCCCCTGCTAGCGCAGATGGCGATGCTCCGGTATATGCATGTGGATACCGCGAGATGCATGGCACGGGTGTGGTGAATTTTTTTTTTCCCTTCCTTCGGTCGGTGTCTCCATCCACGATGGATCCATTCGATGAGAGACGTGCATGCGCTGCTGCTGCGCGAGAGATGGCTGGGTCTTGGTCGGGTCATCGGATGGGCAAGTCGGGTCGGGACATCGGACGATGAAGGAATGCAGTAGAAGATGTTGGAAATCAATGAACATTGATGTGTACAGAGTATAGCTGAGACTAACAAAGCTGTCAAGTGAGAGTATCAAATCATTTTCAGTGAGAATACTCGTGGTAATATTCAATGTCACATCGCGTAGTTGTGAGAGCGAGGCGGTGGTGGATGTGTGAAGCCAAGAAATTCATGACAGGCGCCCGCGCGGACGAGAGGGGCAGAGAACAGCCTCAGGCAGACGGCCATCATGTCTGGGCAGCAGCATGGGTCATGTTGGTTCGTGTGTGCGCGCGAGGGAAAACAATTTCACAGAGTAATTAACTTGGTAACATTGGCTGCACAAACAGGGAAGGACAATGACAACGGCTGCGTTAACTTGGCGAGCACCACCCCGTTTGCTGTATGTGGATAAGGCTGATGGATGGATGGTCTGGTCTGGCGAGGATGCGGTCCATGACCTGGCCTGGCGGTGGCCCCGACGTCGGCGGCTCGTCGCCCCTCTCGGGTGGCTGACCATAACTCATTTCCCATGCCGAGGGCGCGCCCGGGGGGGAGGGGAGAGAGGGGAGCTCAGAGCAGCAGCAGCAGCAGGAGGAGGGGGCGGGGCATTCGATTCATCCGCCAAAGTGCGATCTCGATAGACGCCTGGGTTTCTCTCGGATTCTGTTACAAATTCTGCAGACTCATACGGGCAGCCCGCCGCGAAGAACAATCGGGTTGCCACTGTGTGTTACGGCGATGATGCACATCTCTACTACCCCATAGTGTAGGAAAAACTGGCGGTGACTGATTTACAATTGTACATACTTTGCATCACTCAAGTGTCAACAAACCATAACGTCTGGTGCCATTGTCAACAACAACAACATGGAGGCTTGGTGGCGAGGGCCACGCTTGTGACGGCCGCTAGTGACAATGTGGCGTTTGGGGCCGTTGCAGCAATTGAAGCAGCGCCGCAGCAGCAAAAGGAGCGTGGTCCGGATGGTGGATGGTGGTGCTGACTGCCAGTGCCAAAGGGCGAGTGCGGACTGGTGAATTTCAACACTGTTGTCCATGTTACTGCGTATCACTACGAGTGCTTTGGCGTGTGCTCTGCTCCGTATTATTGTAGACGACAGGCCAAAATGGATCTAGACCTTGGCCCAGCGCAAACCCTTTTTCTCCGTCACTTATTGCCGCCCAATCAGCGCAACGAGAGCCCCTGCGCTATGCTGTTATACCCTATAACGCTAGATGACGCTAGTGGTGATGCACGGGCCAGCGTATCATTGCAAGTATGTATATAACCAGATATCCTCGTATATATATACTTTGGTACATATATGCACGAGAATATGTGTATATCCACATTGTCAACGTCGAATGACACCCCGACACCTGCATACCCTACCTTGGTCCCATCGTACGAGCTGTCGAGGCATGAGTAATTTGGTCTTCTTTCCTGGGCGCTTCTGCCAGTCTTGACTCTTGACCCATATTACAAACTGGACAAAGCGTCTGACGTCTGACGTCGTGAGTCGGAGTGCGCGTCCGTGAGTACTTGCGAGGATTGATCGAGGATGAATTCAGAGATCCAAGACATGGAGAGGAACGAACAAGCCAAAGCCTCTCTCTCTGTCCGTCTTGCTCGTCGTCCCACCACGCCACCACGGCTTGCCATACGTGAGGACGAGTGAATGCAGAAAAGTCCTACGACTCCCATGTGGCCATGTAGCCATGTCAGATTGCCCTCCTTTCATGTTGATCCCGGGGCTGTAGTCGTGCAGACAATCCGTAGCACTCGCACGTCGTATTATTTATTATTACCTCGCGCATGGCATGGCATGACAGCAGTCACGCGGCCTGCAGCAGCCTCCCGCTCCTGGACAGACCAGGCCCAGACATGCATGTTACACCAGATGGACGGCGGACTGGAGGGGTCGGTTCCCCCAAAACGCCATCCACCAAAGCGTCTGCATTTCTTCAACAGCTACTCCATACTCCCGAGTTAATTGACCGAAATACTAATATTAGGAGTATTGATTGGAGGTCAAAAGGATGTGAAACAAACGACATCATTGACACCGCTACCGGTGCCATCTATTTATATCGTCGCAGCTGTCTTTCTCTCTGCATTTCTCGTCGTCAATTGCGGCACCAACTGGATGGTGACAAGGTGGAAACGTGAAAGGGCAAACCTGAGAATTGACACATAATACCTGTACAGAGTATCCGCCCAGACGGACCACAGCTCCGACACCAGACCAGACCCATGGATGGCCATGGACGCACCCGCGCACCTTGATGCACATGGATTGCCGTTTTGGGCCATTGTCTTGCATGGCCGCAGAAGCCCACCGCAGCCTGCAGATGGGACATGGTGGATGGGTGGTTCCACCCGTCGGCGTGGTATGCATGTATGCCGAAATGTCTCTTGTTATCGATGCATCCATCCGGAATCTCGCGGCGCCACTCGCCAGGCGGCCCACCGCACATTGCCGCATCCAACGGGCCCTTGGGGCCCTCTTTCCCTCCAAGCGCAGATGCAATATGCATATTACGTATACTTCGTATGCCAGTACGGAGTACAAGCTAGTATACACTAATATGCACACATGGACCGTACGTACAGCGTAAATGCATATTCCGTCCTCGACATCCGCGTACCTCGTACTCTGATGCACACACACAAACGCACCCCTCCCCGGTTTGGCAATCCAAGGCAGGTTGCTCGCCCCGGCCGCGACTGCCCCGGAACCGCCATCAACACGAGTAGAAATAACCTCGCCGCGCTCCCGACTGCTCTCCCCCTCCTCCCACCTCTTCTCGCTTCTCTTGTTTCTTCCTACTAATAGTGATTCTCTTCCATCCGTGTGTCTGATTCTGTGCCATCATCTTCTTGAAACTCTTTGCAAATCATCCTTCTTCCTCCTTTATATACTGTGGCCAACGTCTTGTCTCGTAGCCCTCCATCCATCTATCCACCACCCACCACACAACTTCTCGCCACTGCCAGAGGAATTTTCCCACCGCTTCCCTCCTCGACTTCACAAATCCAACCCCGAGGATAAACCCCTCTTTTACTCTTCAGCCGATTACTCCTGGTTCGATTGTCTATTGCAGAAAAGAAACATTGAGACGGGGAAATGTCTATTATCCGCCAACAGCGCCCTCGCAACCCCGACGACTTCCCGACTCTCCAACTCTTCCTTCTCGGTAAGGAGACCACCACACCACCCCACCAACCAAGGTTTCCGCCACACCTCCGCTAACATTCATCGTCTTATCTCTTAGCCATCGTTCGCTTGGCCGAGCCTATAGCGCTCACCTCCATCTTCCCCTATGCCTGGGCTCTCGTAAAGAGGTTCGAGGTCGGCGACGAGAAGGATGCCTCCTTCTACGCCGGCCTCCTCATCTCCTCCTTCTCCCTCGCCGAGGCTGCCATGGGCATGTTCTGGGGCGGCTTCTCCGACCGAGTTGGTCGCAAGCCTGTCCTCATGCTGGGCTGTGCAGGCACCATGCTGAGCATGATCATGGTGGGATTCTCCTCCAACATCTGGATCGCCCTGATCGGTCGTGCCGCTGGTGGTCTCCTCAATGGAAACATTGGCGTCATCCAGACCATGGTCGGCGAGCTCGTCAGCAAGCCTGAACATGAACGTTAGTACCATCATCAATCATCCTTCCCGTACCTCTTCTATTTGAGCCTCCCTCCCGCTGACAACATCTCCTCTAGCCCGTGCCTATTCGGTCATGCCCTTTGTCTGGAGCGTTGGCACCATCATCGGCCCTTGCATCGGCGGCACCTTTGCTGACCCCTACACTTCCTGGCCCACCCTCTTCCCCAAGGGCAGTCTGTTTGAGCGCTTCCCCTACCTTCTCCCCAACCTCCTCTGTGCCTTTCTCCTGGCCGTCAGCATCGTCCTGGGCTTCTTCCTCCTCGAGGAGACGCACCCTGACATGGTCCCCCGCGCTCTGATGCCGGCAGACACCTACGTGTCTGAGGAGACGCCGCTGATTGAAACCTCAGACGCTATCAAGCGACCGACCGTCGACCTGCGTTCCGAGACGTACGGTGCCATCAATGTCTCGGAGGAGTCCAACGACTGCATCACCCGTGAGGAGGAAAAGGCCGCGCCCCCCAGTATCTGGAGCACGCGAGTCGTCAACCTCATCATTGCCCTGTGCATCTTCACCTACCACTCCATGTCCTATGACCACCTCATGCCCATCTTCTTCGAGGACGAGCGCGCCCTCACCGCCGATAGCCTCGACCTGTTCTCCATGCCCCCCTTTTACTCCCCCGGAGGCCTCGGCCTCAGCATCCGATCCGTCGGTATGATCATGGCCGTCAACGGTGTCATTGCCCTCTTCGTCCAGGCCGTCATCTTCCCCATCGCCGCTGAGCGCATTGGTGTGTACAAGCTCTTCATCATCACCACGGTCCTGCATCCTATTGCATACGCCCTCGTCCCCATGCTCCTCAGCGTCCCTGAATCCTACCTCTACCCAGCCATCTACATGTGCCTGGCCGTGCGCAACGTGCTCTCCATCACCCTCTACCCCCTACTCCTTATCCTCCTCAAGAATGCCACTCCCTCCCCCAGTGCCCTCGGCACAATCAACGGCCTTGCTGCCAGTGCCGGTGCCGCCTGCCGAATGGTGGCACCCCCCGTGGCCGGCTACCTCTACACCTTTGGCACCCAGATTGACTGCACCGCCTTGGCCTGGTACGGCAGTGTCATTGTCGCCATTGCTGGGTCTTTTCAGTGCTTCTCGGTGCCCCGCGAGCACAACCCCGCCGAGCACGTTGAGGAGGCCATGTCCCCCAAGCAGGAGTACCGCTCCTCCGTCTGCGTCACTGAAGTTTCAGAGTCCAACTAGGAGGCACAATGGTGACAGGAGGTGCCTCCTGTCATCGCTGTCTATTCTCCTAGTCCCGCTAGCATCTATTTCCCACAATAATTCTGGGAAATAGACGGCAGCTTTTTGTTTCTCCTTTTTGTCTACTTTCTTTTCTGTTTTGTTTTGCGTGCGCGCTCTCTATATTTTCTCTTGGAACCTGGCGACTTCTAGGCCGCCAGGGACACGTTGACCTAGTTCGCAGTATTTTCTGGCATTTTTTGTTGCCAGTCTGCCAACACGACGAGTTTGGACTCGGGAGACATTGTCCTTGGTTAGTTCTTAGCGGGTGTCTGGGTTCATCATACTGCGGTTTGCTCTTTATGATCTTGAGGATATCCTTTAGACGGTTGGGCGGCTAGCATTGGCGTTTTCACGGCGTTGTCATTTACCTAAAGGGATGGTGGAGTTTTAAAAGGAATAACCATAATGTGTCTAGTATATAATGAAGGTAGATGAATGAACATATTACATACACTCAGCCTTTCTCTGGTTTATATACGGGGTAAGTGAAGTGCAATCCTGCTGGGTTTGTATTAGTCTGATAACTGCTGCGCCTATTCTTGCGCTGATTGATTGCCCGTAAATTCCGGGTTGGTAATGAGTGAGACGTAGGTGGCGGCTCATAATGAGTAGAGGGACCAAGATGGTGAAAGTGCAAGTGCGTGCAAGTGCCCAATGAGGAAAAAAAGTTTGCGCAAATGGAAAGTTGGAGAATCACGAAAATTTCCACACATACGTCACGCCAAAGGGAAATCACGGGCCGCACACCAACAACACACTTACAACACTCGGGCAAACACGTACAAACATTACACACAACCTCTCTGACCCCATCACAAACACACACGTCCACACACACACGCAAGAGGGGCACAGAGAACCCCACCTCACACACACACGTACACAGGGAGGGAAACAGAGAGAACCCCACCATGAGCAACTTCAAGCCGCCCAGCAGCGGGGACCCGGTGCCGAGCGTGGAGGAGCTGACGGAGCAAATGGCGCGAGCCATGGAGCTCAAGGAAGCCGAGGAGGCGGCGGCGGCGGCGGCAGCAGGACAGCAGCAAGGACAGCAGCAAGTGGGGGTGAGCAGCAGCGAGGCGACGAAGCCTCTGCTGCCGCCGACGCACCGTCTAGCGTACAACAAGACGGTAGACGAGGTGCTGGCGGACCTGAATAAGTCGCCGCTGTTCATGACGGAGCTGGAGGAGAACGACGACATCGCGGCGTTGCAGGCGCTCAACTACGAGGGCACGGCGCTGGAGAACGCGAGCGACTTCCGGGCGCGGGGCAACGAGTCGTTCCGGGAGAAGCGGCACGCGGACGCGCGCGAGTTCTACACCAAGGGGGTGCAGATCCTGGCGGGGGAGGAGGCGAAGCGGGCGCGGGGCGAGGCGACCACGTCGCCGGAGGGCGTGGAGGACACGGAGGAGGAGATCGCCGAGCAGAAGACGGTGCTGGAGGGGCTGTACGCCAACCGCGCGGCGTGCAACCTCGAGCTGGGCAACTACCGGACCTGCTGGGTGGACTGCGGGGCGGCGCTGCGCCTGAACCCGCGCAACGTCAAGGCGCTGTACCGCAGCGCCAAGGCCCTCCTTGCTGTGGGCCGGGTGGAGGAGGCGGACGACGTGTGCGCTCGCGGCCTGGCCCTCGACGCGGAGAACAAGCCCCTCAAGGCGGTGGCGGAGGAGATCATCAAGAAGGCCAAGGCGCAGGACGAGAAGCGCCGCCGCGACGCCGAGCGCGAGGCCAAGGAGCGCAGGCGGCGTATCCTCCTCAAGGCGGCCCTGCAGGCCAGGGGCATCCCGCCGTCGCGCAGGACAGAGAAGCCGCCCGACATGGAGGATGCGAAGGTGTGCCTCGTGCCGGACCCGGACGACGCACGTTCGCGCCTCTCATTCCCGACCCTGCTGCTGTATCCGGTGCACTACGAGAGCGACTTCATCAAGGGCTTCGAGGAGACGCACACCCTCGACGACCACCTGGGGTATGTCTTCCCGCTGCCGTGGGATGAGCAAAGTGTATACACGCCCGAGAATGTCGAGTGCTATGTTGAGACTACCGCGGGAGGACTGCTCAAGATGGGCAGGCGGGTCACCCTGCTTAAGGTGCTGAGTACGGGCAAGGTGGATGTCGTGGATGATGTGGTCAAGGTGTATGTGCTGCCGAGGGATAAGGCTGCTGGGTGGGTGACCAAGTTTAAGGAGGAGAAGGCCAAGAGGATGGGCAAGTAGCTTAAAGTACCTACTAAAGAAAAACTCCAATACATGATCTTACATAAGTGCGAGCGAGCGAAGCGAGAAGGGCCCCCGGCAGGGCCGCCGGAGGCATATCATGAAGAAGGGATAGAATGTGGTAGTACTGGTGTGGTTTTGCCTCCGGCGGCCCTGCCGGGAGCTGTCCTCGCTGCGCTCGCTAGTCGCAGGGTGGCATAAAGAGAAGACACTGACGTCCAAAAGTGTTGTATTCAATACGAAGATTAAGATGACTGATGGGTAAATGAGTGAAGGTCTATGCAGAATTACAAATGCTTTCCCATGCGGCTAGTATAGACACGCCTTTGGTCCTTGACAGTGGAGAGTGACGAGATGGAGGATGGATACATGTAAACGAGTGTGGCGCTTGGGTAAGAACAGAAATAGAAATGATAAACGGAAATGGAAACATGGATGGAAATAGACATGAAGCAGCAGTATGCTTCTTAGACAGACTTCGGCCGCTTTTCCTTCACGTCAGCCGAGTCACGAGACACGTCTGTGGCGGGCATGTCCATGAGAATGCGTGCCGCTTCAAAGTCTTTGTTCCTGACATTCTGCTTCTGCTGCTGCTGATGCCGATTATGATTCTGCTGCGCTGCCATATGTTCTCCACGACTGATATCTTCTGACACGACTCTGTGGTGGTGAGGTGGTGGTGGCAGCGGGACGTGGACATGAAGACGCGGGCGCTTGGACATGTCGTCTTGTTGAACCTGGGTGTCGTCGCCGTGCCAGTGGCGCTTGAAGGAGGGGAGAGTCATGTTGCTGCCAGTACTCTGTGGCGGTCTCTGGACGGCCGTCGGAGCCACGGCCGGTCGAGGCACAGCACTGAGTAACGGGTTCGCAGGGGCAAAAGGTGTATCCTGGGGATGAGGATGCGGGTGGTGGAATGTTACGCTCGGTCTGGAGTCATTGACGGGTGTGAATCTCAGGCTGGCGTTTGGCGCAGGGTTGCGCGGATGGGGAGGCAGGGGAGGCAGTGTCCTTGGGCCGCCCTCGCTGGGGGAAGGCAGGTGCCACCTTGCTGACGTATCGCCGCCTGGGTGCGGACTAGCAGTATGTGGATGTGATGATGAGGCTGCTGGAGCCGTGTTGTAGAAGGGGGGCGGCTGGTAATACATGTCCCCTTGCGCCTGCGCGGGACCTGGACCTGGACCTGGACCGGGTCCCCTCCTCGCCGCCGAGTGGTTCTCCAGCCGCTGCTTCATCGACATGCTGTACTGGTCATGGAACGGTCGAGATGGGTTGCTCGTGACGGAGGAGGACGCGACGGCAGGAACTCCAGAAGACGCCGGATGGCTCATGTTGTTTGGGCTGGCGTGTCGGTACGCCTTCACCTCGAGCTTGGCCCGCTGGATGATGTCGTCGTCAATCTCCGTGCGGCCGAAGCGAGGGGACTTAGGGGACACGCAGTCGGCCGGGAAGTCAGGGCCGAAGATGGGGATCAGGGCGCCGGCTATGGGGTGGCAGAAGGTGGCGCAGACGGCGCGGGCGCACGAGTATGGGATCCAGTAGCCTGTGTTGGCACATGGGTCAGACCGCTGGACCTTTTGTCGTCTAGGAAGGGAATGGGGAGGATGGTTTGAACGTACCTTGGGCGACTCGGTTGCCTCCCGTCATGTGAAAGGTTATGTCTCGCAGTCCGTCGTTGGAATCTAGCATCTTGGCCGGGCCGGTCTGCATACAGTTAACGTTAGCGATATGTCATGGTATCGGAAGGGGGATTTGGGGGGGAAGTATTGAAACCTTTTTGTGCTTGAGACACTTGAAAAAGGGGCTCACACGGACGAAGCCGCCCAGGTAGTCCCACATGACATCGTAGGTTCGGCCATCGGTCGGGTCGGTGAATCGATAGACAAACACTGTTACAAGTCAGTCTTGGGAGTTGGGCTCAACTTGCAAGGTCAAAAGAACAGTGACCTACCGTTGAAGCTCTCGCGGCCAGTCTTCCTGTATACATCCTTCTTGTCGCTGCTGTACGGGATGTGTGCGCAGTACTGGGCAATCTCGCCAAAGGGGTAGATGCTGAAGGGGCTCATGCTTTCACGGGCGGCCTCGTCGACGTTCTCAAAGGGGGGGTACTTGATGGGGCCCTGCGGCCGCATGTACGACAGGTCGCTGGAGTCGCGGGCCTTCTTGGTCCTCTTGTGCGCGATGGGCTCCTCGGGCACCAGCTGGAATGCATCTGGAGCCTCCGATGTGGGCGACGACGTCTCCGACGCGGACGGCTGGGACCCCGGGCTGTCCGGTCGGGGATAGCTGTACGGCTGGTTGAGGATAGCCTGTATCGGAATCGTCGTCCTCCCTTCCCCCATGGCTCTCTTGTCTGGGTGTCCGTGTATGTATCTGAGTGTGTGGGAAGCAAAGAAGATATTGAAAGCAGAAGTTCTTCTTCAGCTTCCGAGGTATCGTCGACGGTGGTGTGGGCTTGTCGAGGAGGCAGCTATATGATTGATGTGGGCGACGAGGTTGGGCGGGCGGATGCGCTTCCCGTTATATGAGGAGTCAGGTAATGCAACAACAAAGAACAAGTCCCCGTCCAGAGTCCGGCAGAGGAAAACCTGCGAGTTGGGCAAACATCAAGGGGCGAAGGGGGAGGGACATGGCCAGCTTACCAAACCCATACATATGTCTATCAAGGGGGGGGATAGATGGCGTTCTCGCAGAGGCCGTTTGACACCGCTTCCCTCTCTGATCAGCCGAGTGTATGTTCAATGTCACTTGACTGCAGCGACTCTTTCAGCCCATTGAATAGTGAAGGCTCGTTTGGATGCCGGGTTCCATACACCCTTGCTGTTGTCGTGAAGCCACAAAGTGACAGCCTGAAGGAGGGTGGAAGAATATTGGATATGGCCGGAGAGGTGAGTAGACCTAGAGTCACCCGGGGTCAGGTCAGTAGTGAAGAGGTCCCCAAGGGACGCAGGCGTCAGTTCAAACCTCTCGGCTCGCCGGTCCGCCCGATACCTTGTCGTGCGCTTTGTTGAGGCCGAGAATGACTAGACAGCTTGAGTACAGTAACCTCGTAGTGCTTCCAGCCCGTTGAATTTCAGGACAAACCTCAACTGTCGGGGTATGACTACAATCTCCCCTTGTCCTGTTCAATGTCCGTCTTTTCGAAGTGGCAATCCCGGTCATGTACACGGGAGCGTGCCTCTGGTCACTTGTGAGTCTCTGGCCTGGAACTGGCAGCTGGACTGGGGCGCGCGGGGTGGGGAGAGACACGGCTGCTGTTCCTAAGCAGAACGCGCGCGCAAGTCACCTCACCTGGCAGTATGTCTGGTACATGTATTTTGCAACTCGCGCAATCCGTCCGTCCCGTCCGTCCAGACTGGGGTACGTATTGGAACTTGGGGAGAGAGAAGGCGGGGAGGGGGAGTCACCATTGAACACAGCACCTCCATCTCCAGCGTCGCTTCGGTTGCCCAAGAACACTTTCGCATGGCGTCCGGAGTAGAGATGACGCACGGCAATGGGACGGACGGAGTACGAGGGTCGTCCACTCAGAGACGATGTGTTTGACAGAGGGACCCTGAAGAGTTTCATGGGGACTGGACAATGTCACAGTCACACAAGAGCCAGATACCATCGTTGCCATCGTGTTTGTGCGACGGGGAGAGGCGTAGGCAGTGTTACAGTCCTCTTCGGGGTTACCTTTGAATGTGACAGATTCTCTCTCTGAAGAATCGTGATCCCTGCCAACGGTGATGAATACGATATGCGTATGCGTATGTGTATGCGTCTGATACATTTACTAGGCAAAAAGGAAAGGGATAGCAGGTTGCCTCTTGTCTGTCCGAGAGCCATTGTCAACAGGTACTAGCTAGTACCCATCCCTCGTATATCTCCAGCGGATAAGAGGGGATATGAGCAGGGCGTAGTACTCAAATATGCGTTCCAGGTCAATCTGATATGGCCTAAATGTGCGTACAGGAATAGAGTCTCTGTCAACCAATTATCAGCTTCGGAAGAGGAACCAATTGCTCCATCAAGCCCATGTTCCATCATGGCCTTGGTAGGGTCCATAGGCTGCTTTGGAGACGTATGCTTCCAGCTCCTTGTCAAGCAAACAGACTCTGGCCCGGGCAACCGGCTCTTGGTTGTACAAGCTGGAGTCAAAGTCAATTAAAACAAATCAGAGCTTCCGAGTAGGCACGGCATCGAGTACCATTCAGTCTGAGACCGCACTGCCATGACTGTTCCAAGAATTGAGGAGGAGTGTGTCTGGCTACCCGATCAGATCCACTGGCTGTATGGGGAAAGTGAAGATGTGTACCAGAGTAGATGGGGGACATTGGCGAGAGCTGCATCTTCCCGACACACTGACTCAAACGCCGCCAAGGACGCTGACCGTACTTGTCCATATTTCTTCTCGCCCTGGATGTGGCGTCACGTATAGTGAATGAACAGTAGTAGATGGGCTAGCAGCCCCGACTGCTGCTCTGCCATCAATAATTGGCATGCACGGAATAATATGATGCCCCAGCCCCCCCATGGCTTGGCCAATATCCCTGTTGCGGATACACGTCTGCCAAGATTGTGCTTCTGCTCACGCTTCTGCTCAAATCATGACAGGCCGCCTCCCAAGCTGATGCTATCGGCCATATGTGACTTTTGCATGCCCTCCTTTGGGGACATGTCTCACTCGTAAGGCCGTATCAGACCCCAATGCGGCATGGCTTGACCGTATGAAACTCGGCAGCATGTCTCTCTCTCTGGGTTCGTGCAGAGTCGACTGTAGAAGGCTGAAGGGCTCAAAAGGCGCCGGGTGATGTTTGCTCTAAGATCGTGGGTTAATGTCTGTCTGACCCGGAGGCCGGAGATTCGACATGTTTGCCCCCGGCCCAACAGTCTCGTATCCTTCACCAAGGGGCGGGACAGTCACCCATTAAACGACTGGGTGTCTGTGGTTCATGTCGGCAATATACGTTGCACCGTGTATCGTACGTAACCAAGGCGTCGATGTGGACTCGGAGTGGAAGATGGTATTGAAGAGTAGAAGTTGGTGGTGATGGTGGGAGCTTGAGGTTTCGAGAACTGAACTTCTGATACACTACTAAAATACGCGAAGGAGCACATGTTTGTTTAGCAGTGCTTCACTGTGGCTTGTACAGGATATTTGAATACCGTTTATGCACATATCACCACATCCTCCCGGACTTTATTCTCTGTAGTTGCATTTTTAACATAAATATGAAATCCACCAAGAAAGAAAATATACGGAAAGAAGCAACAGAAGCTCGGATCGAGAGGAAGGAGCGTTCTGTTCACATTTATTGGGTGACGCCGGGTATGCGCGAGCAGGAAGCCATGGTACGGAGTACATGTCCTGTAAGTCGATCTAATCTGATGTGATTGCTTATCACCACGTGACCCAAAACGAATGGGCGACGCATCGCAAGGCGCGTCACTGGTCGAGTACCAAAAACACGACCACCCACCCCACACGCATTGCAGGGGCGCGTTTTTGTTTACACAAGGTGGCTCTGGCTGGCACAACAACAGACATCAACATTGGAAGTCGAGTCCACCCGCTGCACAACCTTCCCTTACCTCTTTCTTCTTATTCACGTCACGTCGATTTCGAACCCAACCACCACGTCGTGCCAGCCCCTCCAGTGTGGCGCAACTTGTATACCCCCGACTGCTCTCGCGATTGTGCGCGCGGGTTACCCCTGTTGCCCGACTGGGCAATCATCCTCCTGGCTCGTGGTTAAGCCCGAGCTCGACCGTCACTCGTTTGACTCCCCTGTTTGCGACTAGACAGGTGTCGACCAGTTACACAAAATATCGACCGATAAAGTCCTCCAAGATGAGTGACGACGACGTCTTCAGCATGGGCGAGGAGTCCGACGCCTATGTCCCCCAGCCTGTTAGTGCTTTCCCATCCCTTGGTGACGGAGGTTTGAGAAGGATCTGGTCGCGTGTGCGGGCCGAGTTACCATGGACCCCGGGGAGACTTGGTTCACCTAGAGCTCGTCCCGCGCGCTGCGACAAATGTGCAGCTTTGCGTGCGCCGACAGATTTCTCGCCCCGCGCCCCTAAAGACGGGAAAAAAACTCTGTTCTAACATCATCTCAAACGCGCAGAAGAAGACCACCAAGGCCGCGCCGAAGAAGGTGGCGAGCAGGCCCAAGAAGATGGCCCAGACGACACTCAAGACCAAGGCGGCTCCCAAGAAGCGTCCCGCCGAAGACGACGACCAAGATGACGAAGTCTCCGGATTTTCAAACACACCTCCCAGTGCTAAGAAGCAGAAGGTGGATCCTCCGCCAAAGAAGACGGGCGGCGAGCCTTTGGCAGAGGTCGAGAATGATAGCCTGGTGCTCGACGAGCTTCCCAAGGCGTCTACCAAGAAGAAGACGGCCACCGACACGTACCAGAAGTTGACGCAGCTGGAGCACATCCTCAAGCGTCCCGACACATACATCGGATCCGTCGAAAGGACGGAGCAGCAGATGTGGAAGTTCAACAAGGAGACGCAGCTCATGGAGTACAAGAACGTCGCCTTTGTTCCTGGTTTCTACAAGATCTTTGACGAGATCCTGGTCAACGCTGCCGACAACAAGCAGCGCAATGGCACCATGACGCACATGAAGGTCACCATCGACAAGGAGTCTGGTGAGATTAGCGTCGAGAACAACGGGAAAGGAATTCCCATCGTGATGCACGAAAAGGAAAAAATCTACATTCCCGAGCTTATTTTCGGTCATTTGCTCGCCGGTTCCAACTTTGACGACGACGAGCAGAAGACTGTCGGTGGCCGCAACGGTTTCGGTGCCAAGCTCTGTAACGTTTTCAGTACCGAGTTCACCCTCGAGTGTCAGGACTCGGAGAACGGCAAGAGGTACAAGCAAACCTGGACCGACAACATGCAGAAGATGGGCAAGGCGAAGGTCACATCCAACAAGACGGCCGATTTCGTCAGGGTCACCTTCAAGCCCGACTACAAGCGCTTCGGCATGCCCGAGGGCATTGACAGCGACCTCGAGAGTCTCCTCTACCGACGAGTCTACGACATGGCTGGAACCGTCCGTGGCATCAAGGTCTACCTCAACGGCGAGCACCTCAAGATCAAGGACTTCAAGTCCTACTGCAACATGTATGCCAAGGCCATCGCCGGCGAGAGGAGTGCGGAGGAGGGCGGCAACCCCACATGCACTCTCGAGATGGAGGACACAAAGGGCCACATCCAGTGGGAGGTTGGTTTCGCTGTGTCAGATGGCACGTTCCAGCAGGTCTCCTTTGTCAACTCGATTGCCACCACTTCGGGCGGAACGCACGTCAACTACATTGCCGACCAGATGACGGCCGCGCTGCTCAAAGCCCTCAACAAGAGGAGCAAGGGCCACAGCCTGAAGCAGGCCCATCTGCGAAACCACATCTTTGTCTTTGTCAACTGTCTCATCGTCAACCCGGCGTTCAACTCGCAGACAAAGGAGCAGTTGACGACCAAGCCGAGTCAGTTCGGCAGCAAGTGCACGCTTAGTGACAAGTTCCTTACCAAGATCGGCAAGTCCGAGGCCATTGAGAACATTGTCGACTTTGCCCAGAAGAAGGCCGACAAGATGATGTCCAAGAGTGACGGTAGCAAGCGCTCACGTGTGAGCAACGCCAAACTCGTCGAAGCCAACTTGGCTGGTACGAGGCGTGGTCATGAATGCACCCTGATCTTGACCGAAGGTGACTCCGCCAAGGGTCTGGCTGTCTCTGGACGCGCCATCCTGGACCCCGACCGCATCGGTGTCTTCCCCCTGCGAGGCAAGCTGCTCAACGTCCGCGACGCTTCGCTAGACCAAATCACAAAGAACCAGGAGATTCAAAATATCAAGCAGTTCCTGGGTCTCAAGCACAAGCAGACATACACGGACACAAAGAGCCTGCGCTACGGTCATCTCATGGTCATGGCTGATCAGGATCACGATGGAAGTCACATCAAGGGTCTCCTCATCAACTTCCTACAGGTGCAATTCCCATCGCTCCTGACCATCCCCGACTTCTTCCAGGAGTTCACCACGCCCATCGTCAAGGTGTGGCAGGGATCGGACCCCAAGAAGCCCCTGAGGCTCAAGTCCTTCTTCACCCAGCCTCAGTACGAGGAGTGGAAGGAGGAGCACTCGACCGAGCTCACCCGATGGCAGAGCAGATACTACAAGGGTCTGGGAACCAGCAGCAACGAGGATGCCCAGGTCTACTTTACGCACCTCGATGACCACTTGAAGGAGTTTGATGTCATGAAGCCCGAGGAGGCCGACATGTTCGAGCTGGCCTTCTCCAAGAAGAAGGCTGACGCTCGTAAAGAGTGGCTCGGCAACTTTGTCCCGGGAACGTACCTGGACCACTCGACCAAGTCCATCACATACAGCGACTTTGTCAACAAGGAGCTCATCCTCTTCAGCATGGCTGACAACATGCGATCCATCCCTTCCGTTATTGACGGTCTCAAGCCTGGACAGCGCAAGGTCATCTACGGTTGTTTCAAGCGCAACCTGGTCAAGGACAAGAAGGTAGTTGAAGTGGCTGGTTACATTTCCGAGCACACTGCCTACCACCACGGCGAGCAGTCGCTCCAGCAGACCATCATTGGTCTGGCCCAGAGCTTTACGGGTTCCAACAACGTCAACTGCCTCGAGCCCAGCGGTAACTTTGGTTCTCGCCTCGCCGGAGGTTCCGACGCTGCCAGCCCTCGTTACATTTTCACCCGCCTGTCCCCCTTTGCGCGCAAGGTGTTCAGCGCCCAGGACGAGCCCAGCCTCCAACACCAGTACGAGGAAGGAAAGCGCATCGAGCCCAACACGTACGCGCCCATCCTGCCGATGGTGCTCGTCAACGGTGCCGATGGTATCGGTACGGGTTGGAGCACCAGCATCCCCAACTACCACCCCATGGACATCATCAAGAATCTGAGGCGTCGCATGGGTCGTGATGACCCCGAGAACACAGAGGAGCTCCCCTTCGAGACCATGATGCCGTGGTGGCGCGGGTGGCGCGGTGCGCCGGAGGTGGCTGGCCCCGACAGGTACAAGTTCAACGGAATCGCATGCCAGAACGAGCAGAACCCCAACGAGATTGTGGTCACGGAGCTGCCCATCCGCATGTGGACCGACGACTTCAAGGCCAGGCTCGAAAAGGTCATCAGTGGTGCTGATGGCCCGAGCTGGATCAAGGATTACAAGGAATTCAACGACCACAAGACGGTCCACTTTGAGATCCAGGTCGACGAGAAGCACACGCCCAAGATTCTCGAGGAGGGCATTCTGGAGCGCTTCAAGCTCCAGAAGCAGGTCGCCACGTCCAACCTGGTCGCCTTTGACACCAACGGCCAGATTCGCAAGTACGAGAAGGTCGAGGACATCCTCGAGGAGTACTATGTGTTCCGTTTCAACATGTACACGGAGCGCAAGAAGTACTGGCTGGGCGTCCACCACGCCGAATTCCGAAGGCTCACGAACCAGGCGCGTTTCGTTTCAGAGATTGTCGATGGAACGCTCACCGTCGGTAAGAAGAGGAAGGACATCCTTGTCAAGGAGCTCCGCGACCGCGACTACGAAGCTTTCCCTCGTGGTGCTGTTGGCGCGAAGAAGACGACCGAGGACGAGCTCAACAATGAGGACGAGGATGGTGACGAGGAGACGACGGGTGGCTCGCGCGATTATGACTATCTCCTTTCGGTACGTTTTTCATTCCCATGCAATGTTCCCTATAACCAATGAGACCAGCGAGCTAACACGATTCTTCTGGTAAGATGCCTATCTGGTCTCTGACCATGGAGCGTCTTGAAAAGCTCAGGCAGCAGATTGGCAACAAGAAGGCCGAGCACGATGAGCTCCTCGCCCTGACCGAGAAGGACCTGTGGTGCAGGGATCTGGATGACTTTGTTGAGGAGTGGGAGAAGCAGATGAAGATTGATGCCGACATCCAGACCAACATTCGTCGCATGGGCCGCCGCGCGTCCAAGAAAATAGGAGCCGGGCGCTCACGTAAGGCCAAGGACGACGATGAGTACGAGCCGGACAAGAAGCCCCGGGCTAAGAAGGCAGCAGCCCCCAAGGCAGCAGCGGCCAAGGCGGCAGCCCCCGTCGTCAAGACGGAGACCAAGAGCGCCCAGAGATTTGCCGAGATGTTCAGCTCGGCTTCCAACAAGGACCCCAAGCCCAAGGCCGAGCCCAACGACGACAACTTCTCGGACGACGATTTCGCTGCTCTGAGCAGGGGCAAGACAGCATCCCAGTCGGCGGAGCCGGCGGCTGCATCGCGTAACAAGCGAGCGGCCGCCTCCAAGGCCAAGACCCTGTTCGAAATTGACACTGATAGCGACGAGGACGTCAAGGACCAGGTTATGGACGACGTCGACGACCTCGTCAAGGGCATCGACAAGCCGACCTCGGCCGAGAAGGCGAGCGGCAGGCTGAGCCTCCATGCTATGAGTCGACCTGGAGCCTCGCCCCCCTCTGCCGGCCGGTCCAAGTCCAGGTCGAAGCCTCCCAAGTCATCGATGGACCTCGATAGCCCCGACGAGACCAACTACGAGATGCTGGCCAAGTCATCGCCCCAGAGGGTACCCTCCAGCAGGGGAGATGATCTAGCGGCCTTCTCATCCGAGGAGGAGCCCCGCCCGGCAGCCGTCTCCAAAGCTAAGGGCAAGGCGGCGGCACCTGTGGCAAAGAAGGCCGCGCCGGCCGCGCGCCCTCGGGCAACCGCAGCGTCCAAGGCCAAGGCGGCTCCGGCAGTGAAGAAGTCGGTTCTGTCGCCCGCGGCCAAGGCGTACGCGACGAAGAAGGCGTCAAGCAAGAAGTCGGCGGCCGACTTCGCCATCAGCGATGATGACGACGAGGACGACGAGCTCGCCGAGCCCGACTCCCCGCCCCCCAAGCCGGCGGTTCGTACGCGTCCTGGACGTGCGGCGGCAGCAAGGAAGCCCGTGGTGATTGACGAGGACTCGGCGCTGGAAGATGACGACGAGGAGAGCGAGGATCCATTTGAGATGGATGATGATGATGACTAGATGCTTGGGTTTGGCTCGGAGTGGTGTAATACGGTTTCTTTGTGCAAGTTGTATTATTTTGTTTGAACGCGATTGTTTACACGAGCTTTTGAGATGACTATCAGACGTTTATTTTCACCTTTATTACCGTACAATGCAATCAATCTGCTATGCCGGAGTGTCTTGTCGTGATCGTTGGGGTGTAGGCTGATGTAATTGTAACCTGAGGATCAATGTGGGGGAGGACCCTTTGATATTTTACCCCGCCACTACATCACAAGCAAAATATTTGGATTACCAAGGATCCTAGTATCAAGGCACCAAGAGTAGTATTTCTAGATTGGTTGCTTGGTATGACTGGATTGAGTACTCGTAGACATGCGCAGCGCTGATCTATTCTACTTGATTACTAGAAGTACTTACTAGTAGTACTAAGTACAAGCAAGTGGCAAAGTGAAGCTCATGCTGTGCTTGTAGTTCTGTACCTTTGTAACACTAGCAGCATCGATTTCTACTCTACCTCTACGTTCGTAGCTGTCGCACCACTCATCCCATTTCTCCCTTGCACACACACACACTCACACACACCAACGACGAAAAGAAACGACCCTACCCAGACAAACGAACGGACGAAGACAAGAAGAAAGCACACGTCAGCGAGACGACCGCAGGAGGGCAGGCAAAGAAAGCACAATGGACACATCAGACGAGCCGCAGTCTCTGCGGGAGCTCTTCTCCGCGGCCGAGGCCAAGCGCCAGGCGGTGGAGACGTCGACAGAGCCGGGCACATCGGCCTCGTACGTGGCACGGGTGGAGGAGGCGCTGGCGCTGTACCGCAAGACAGCGGAGCAGATGTCGGCGGCGTCGCTGTTCTCGCCCAACGAGGGCGTGGAGGACATCGCGACGCCGGAGCTGCCGTTCCTGCTGGTGCCGTTCCACACGGCGGAGCTGACGCAGCGGCTGCCGAGCCCGACGCCGCCGGAGAGGCTGCCCGTGCTGCGGCGCGCGCGCCTCGCCTACGACGCCTTCCTCAACCTCGTGGACGCGTACGGGCTGGTGGCCTCGGCGCCGTACGACAAGCTGCTGGAGCGGTACCGCGATGATGCCGACGGGTTCGCCGTCGTGGCCGCCGGGTCCGGCCTGGCCGCGCGCCGCGACGGCAAGATCGCCGCCTTCCGCGCCGAGAAGCAGCTGCGCGACCGGCTCGACGCCCTGCGCCGCAACCCCCGCTACGTCGAGGCCGGCGGCGACGAGGAGCTCGTCCGCCAGGTCCACCTCACAAACGTCGCCTACCGCGTCCACACCACCTTTGACGCCATCGACTCGCTCAACCGCGAGCTCGACATGCTCAAGAACATGCCTGCCGCGCCGCCGTCGCGGGCCCAGCAGCAGCAGGGCGAGGCCGACAGCGACGCCCGCCAGCAGCAGCGCGCCGCCACAGACAGCATGCGCCTCGACCAGCCCCTCCGCCAGACCATTGGCAACCCCGGCCCTCTGCTCTCCAAGCAGGGCAAGCCCCTCCAGCCCTTCACCCTGCTGGGCTCCAACTCGCGCGCCGAGCTGTCCCGTGGCGTCTTCCGGCCCGGTCACAACCTGCCCACCATGTCCATTGACGAGTACCTCGAGGAGGAGAAGCGGCGTGGCAACGTTCTCCAGGGCGGCGTGGAGCCGCGCACTGTCATCGACGAGGACGACGTCGACGTGGTGGATCGCGAGATGTACAAGGCCCGCGAGTGGGATGAGTTTAAGGATAATAACCCCAAGGGGGCGGGCAATACGATGAATATGGGGTGATCACACCTTTCCTGTCCTACATATCTATCTACACACAAACTCTTCGAGTGGGCATAGTTTTCGTCACACAGACTCTTCAAGTTAGCATAGTTCTCTTCATCTCTATTTGGAACAACGGCTGAGCATCGCATATGAATAAGAGTGACGTGGATGTAGTATTGATGTTGCAATGATCGACAAGCGTGGATATATTGACCTGTTCCAAAACACCAGACTCATCCGTCCCCTTTTGCGATTATGATATTGATACTATACACCCTGGACTGGACCCTCCATATCCCAGCCGATCCAGAAAGCAAACAAACAACCAGACTCCAATCCCATATAATGTCCCGAAGAATTCCAGTAACAAAACGCTCGTCTGCCTGGCCCCTGGCCCCCTACAGACTCTTCCCCCTCGACAGACTGTCCCTGTCGTCATCGCTACCGTCATCGCTACCACCATCGCCATCGTCATCCGTCCACGCCTTGGCTTTGCCCTTCCCCTTGTCCTTCCCCTTGACATCCCTACTCGTAGTCGCAGTCCCCTCCTTGGCGCTCTTGCGACTGCTGCTGCTGGTAGTCGGCCGCTTCCTCGGCGTCTGGTCGCCCTTGGATTTGCGTGGCTGCTGCTGGGCAGGTCCAGCAACAGGACCAGCACCGCCGACAGCATAGTCGTCCGACGAGTTCCACCGTGACGTGGGCCGCGACCCGGTCGATCTCTCCATCTTCATCTCGCGCATCTCGCGAATCATCTCCCCGAAGCTCTCCTCGAGGGTCTTCATGCGCGCGAGCACCAGCCTGCCCATGCGGTCGCGGTCTGCGGCGTCGACCCGTCCGGCCACGCGGCGCTGGTTGTCCTTCATCATGGCCATGGCCATCTGCGTCTGGAAGCTGCCGGCCAGGGCGGGGCCCCCGGGACCGTCGTCGTCATCGAGGTCCATGTCCAGGTCATGGTCGTCGTGGCCGAGGAGCCGCAGCGACGTGTTATCCGAGAGCATGCCCAGGTCGAGGGACGAGACACGCCGCCGCGCCACGGCCGCGGCACTAGCCTTGGCGCCGGGGCGCTTGAGCGGTTCGATGCTCCGCAGGGCAGTGCGGCTAACGCCACCGACACCCACCTCGGGGATGGCCCGGGGGACAATGTGTGCTGCTCCCGCGAGTCGGGCGCCCGCTGCTGTTGCGGCGGCAGCTGCTCCTGAGGAAGACGCTGTCGCGCCTCCTGGCGTGGGAGGTGGATTGCCGCCCGATCGTCGGGGCGAGCTGCGCCGGGGCGAGGCCCGTCGTCCGGGTGTCTTGTCACCTGAACGTCGAGGAGAAGTGCGGCGACCAGGTGTCTTGTCGCCCGAGCGACGGGGAGAGGTGCGTCGACCGGGTGTCTTCTCGCCTGAGCCGCGTGCGTTGGGTCGACCGCCACCGCCAGGCGAGCCGGGAGATGACGACAAGCCTGTGCTGCGCTTGCTGTCCTGGCTCATGTTCTTGGGGTTGTAGAGTATTGTGTTGGTCGACAGGGTGCGGTAGTGCATGCCCTGGCGCTTGACAGGTACGGCCCGCGGCGTCGTGGGCACAGCGCGGCTCGCATTGCTAGGCGAGGACGAGAACTTGCTTATGCGGGTCGTCATAGGCGTCGTGAAGTAATCTTCTTCTTCGTCCTCATCGTCCTCTTCTTCTTCGTCATCGCTGTCGCCGTCCTTCTTTGCGGTCCCCTGACGACTCCTGCCTCCGTTCGTGGCATTATCAATGTCATTGTCGTCCTCGTCCTCGTCATTGGTGACAAGCTCGTCATCCCCATCGGCATCCGTATGATCCTTATACTCAGGAGCCATGTGGTGGTCAAAGTCCTTGGGCAGGAGCATCGACCGCCTCCTTAGGGATGACAGGCCGCCGACGTTTGACATTAGGTCCGCCGGGTCACTAGCCGCAGACCGCACATCCGACACGTGGCGGAGGTTCGAGGGCCGGTCCCACGCAACGCTCTGCCTGCGCGGCCAGCTGGGTGGTGTGCGGCTGTCGAGGGTGGGCCAGTTGCTGCTGCTGTTGTTTCCGGCACGACCGCCGCCGCCCCCTTCGTCCGACTCGTGCTGGTCCATCCAGTTGCGGATGGCCGTCTGGGCCTTGTGGCGATCGTTGCGGCGTTTGGTGCGTAGCGTGGTGGTGGCCTCGGGCATGCGGCGGAAGACCTCCTCGAGGGCGCGGTCCTTGTGGAAGCCAGCGACGGACTCCTCGCGGCCGCGGATGTTGGGGCTGAACATGACGCTGCGGTGGGTCGGGTCGGCGAAGCGCAGCGAGCGCTCCCAACCGTGGTGGGGGTTCTCGACCAGATCGGTTGGCTCAAACATCGAGGGCGCGAGCCACAGTCTCTCGTAGGCGTAGATGCCGAGGAGGACGGGGAAGTGGGTGATCTTGATGATCGTGCGGTTGAGCAGGACGAACTGACTGAGGGGCATGAAGTAGCGCAGCGGCATGAGGAGCCAGGCAAAGATGTTGCTCGGGGCGATGTAGGAGAAGAGGGCGTCGTTTTTGACCATGCTGATGGTGTTGATAGCAAAGAGGAATCTAGAGGGTCAGTATCAAGTCTCTTCCAGCTTGCCAGCGCTAGAGGGGGAAACTCACTGGTGCTCCTCGGTTGCATTCAGAGCAATGGCCATGAACGAGTTGGTCAGAACAGTAATGAGGATGGTCCTATGTATATCAAGTTAGCAGCTGCAGGACACGAGGATGTACTGGTACTGCAACTTACACGACCAAGAAGTGACAAATGAAGAGGAAGAGAATGAGCAGAACTCTTCCTAGCCAGTTATACGTGGGCCACGAGTCCCACGCAGCGGGGGTGAAGCCCATGAGCAGCTGGAAGATCTTGTAGGCAATGTCGGCCCCGCCGGTGGCGTTGTTACTCGAGAGGGTGAAGAAGACGTAGAAGCCAGAGCACAGGACGAGGACGAGGGTGAAGACGGCGACGAGGTCAACGGCCATGAGGCGGAAGGCGATGAGCAGCTGGCTAAAGTACTGGTAGTGGTCGAGGACGCTGAAGATGCGCGGCAGCAGCAGGATGGCGTTGGCGGCCAGCACGTCGTAGGCCATGTCGTTGGAGTGGTGCGGGTCGACCATGAAGACGCCGTAGCCGCGCATGCAGTAGTAGACGATGAGGAGCACCAGGATGCCCAGATCGAACAGGTTCCACACGCTCATGATGTACAGAGCGAATCCTTGCTCGTTGAACCCCACCAGCTCGTCCAGCATGAAGCCCGCGCTCCAGAACCAGAAGATGAGCTCCAGCCCCGTGATTTGCACAGACCGCTGGATCAGCACCGCGAGGAACAGGCCTATCAGGATCGCCAGCGACAGTGTCGACAGGAACGACCGGTACCGCGGCACCCGCAGTCGCGACAGCTTGAACATGGACGCCTGGCGCGGATCGTACAGCATCACCGTGCGTCTGCCCGCCGGTGCGCTGCCGCCTCCACCATTGCCCATGCTGTTGTTGTTGCGTGTCGTCGACGAAGCACCGACACCGCCCAGGAGGGGCGTCCGCGAGTCGGGCTTGCCTGTGCCCCCGTTGGCGACCCCCCTCCCCCGCACAGGGGTCGAGAAGGAGTCACCGCCCTCAGGCTGGCGGTGCAGCCTGTCGGCAGCCGAGTAGAATGTGATGGCACCGTTCCAGATGGCCTCGAGCTGCTGCACAACGACAGGGTGCGCGAGGAAGTGTTTTGCCGACGCGCGGATGGCCACCTCGAGGGTCGAGGAGCGGGATCCCGAGAGGGCGGCAGCAGCCGCGGCAGCCGCGGCAGAAGACTTGGGGTTTCCGCCGGCACCAGCACCGCTGCTTGTGTTGTAGTTGTTGTTGAGCGAGGAGGAGTCTCCCGGGGCGGCAGGGGCACCAGGAGCACCGACGGCACCAGCGCCAGCGGCCGCGCTGACGCCTGGCAGACCCTCGAGCGGGTAGAAGTCGTAGGCGAGGGCGTCGATGAGCTCACGAAGCGAGTACTCCTTGAGCATCTTGAGGGCGAGCAGCTCGCAGACCTTTGCGCGGGTATTGCTGATACCCGCGTTGGCGGCGTACCGCTGCCCCTCCTTGGAGAACTGCAGACAGTTGGCCAGCAGGGCGTACAGGGTGCCGCGCGAGAAGTGCTGCGTGCGAATCTGCCGCTGCATGGGCTTGACTAGGAACTGCGACACCTGCGGGGAGCGCAGCTGCTCCCACGACAGGGTTGTCTCGGTGCGGGCGCAGACAATGATGCGGATAGCGTGGGTGACGCGGTAGATGGGGATGGAGTCTAGGTGGGACGTGGAGAACAGAGGCAGGATGGGCAGTCTGCTACGCCGATCGTGCTGCTGACCGCCGTGCTGGCCATCTTCGTCTTCATCCTCCTCATCGTCGTCGTCATCGTCGTCGTCGTCGTCGCCGTCGTGGTGGCGGTTGTGGTTGTTGTTGATGCGTTCTCGAAATCTGGCAAACGGCCGGGTGAACGAGGCGAACCGGCGATTGGCCTCTTCATCATCCTCAACATCGTCACCATCTTCATCGTCGTCGTCGTCGTCTTCGCCTTGGTCGTCTTCGTCGTCGTCCTTGTCGGCCTCGGAGGTGAAGTCGGCCGTGGCCTGCCTCCTTGGGGGTGGCCCGTAGATTTGGTCGCGGAGGGTGCGTCTTGGTGATGAGGACTGGGGGCGCATCAGGGAGGAGAACATGATGGGCATAAGCAGGGGAAGAGATGCTCGACGCGTCTTTGCAGAACCCCCATGCGCAGAATTATGAAATTAATCCTTTGTGTATCCCCTCTCCCGCGCCAGAAACCGCGCGACAAGACGAATTGTCCTGTAGTCGTGGGTTTGTGGTCGGGGTTGGCCAAGTGGGAAGTGGGAAATGGGCCATGGGCCATGGCTAATAAATTTGGTGGTGGGCCTCGCCTACGCACCATTTAATACAACCTGAATGTATAAGAGTAGAGTACCGAGTACGAGACTATGAGTACTTACTCCGTACATTGGCACTAACAAGGTAATGCTACTCTACCGACTGCTACGTGATAATGCTTCTCCTCGTCGGTAGTGTAACAGACTGGGGTATATCGCATCCGAATGACCTCTTTTTTTCTTGGCCCAGACTCGCCGATCGGCACGGATCCCTTTTCGTTCTCGATTGCGGTTGTGACTTGTGGGCAACGGTTATTATGACTCTGCCTGTCTTCTGGCCCGCCTGTCTCACTCTGTGTCGTCGTCGATTGTGGTTTAGTTTGCTTTCTCCTCCCTTGATGGTGCGCACGAGTATTACTCGTACGCTTTGTATTGCGTAGTATGCTGTGCACTATACGCTGGCTGTACTACGCGCTAACAGCAGACAACTGCTTTTGAAACGCGACTCTTGTGAACCTTGATCGGCCACGCATGCTGCCGACTGTCAACGTCTCCCTGAACGCGTACATATACAAATACAAGCCTTCTGTGTCGGTCGGTAAACTACTTTGTGAAAGTTGCAACGGTCGGCCGACATGATGCTCTTGCGATGTTGCGATGTGCGTACCACGAGTAACGAGCGCTCGTACGTGCAGAATAGCGCCAGTCCTCGTACGGCGTCATATCCAAGGCAGGCAGAGGACGAAAGAGTCCGCATGACACTCTGTGTGGGACACAGCATGCCAGATCTCGACATTTGGCCAGCGTCATTGGCCCTGTGCATCATGGTTGAGCGCCCAGTCTCTCTAGTGTCCTGAAGTTGAGTCTGCCGTGAGCTGCTGATTGCACGGGCATGTTGCTCATTGGCAGCGTTCAAGGATGCGAACTGCACATGCATGCAAGGCCAGAGGCTAGTGTGCGAGGTGCATACGGCGCGCAGCTGGATCCTGGTCGTGCGAGCGGAGCGGGGGGCCGAACCGCAAAGCGAGGCGGCTCGTTGGAGAAAAGTCGGAGGAGAGAAGCGGTGCTGTTGGTCTGGTGAGTGAGTGCGAGTGCTACTTCACCCTACCTGCATTACTCCGTACCATTGCCTGACACTTGCCTGCCATGGATCGTGGGTGGCCTTGAAATGATGACTCGTGTGGTGTTGTAGGTCATGGTCGGCATAGACACGGGAGTGGTATTGGAGTCTTTTCAAGTCTGGAATCGGATCGGGGGCGGGGTATTACGGATACTGCCTGTACCTCGTCGGGGGCTGTACTCCGTACTGTAGCATAATGCCATCTCACATCTCATGTCAAACATGTCGACATGTCAGCACGGGAAGACAGGAAGACATGAGAAGATTGTGAAACGAAGAGTGCGAGAGTGCAACTGCAACTGTGCAAGTACTCGTACGGAGTACGGCGCAATGATGGGTGGTGGCCTGGCAATCTGGGTGGGTATGAAAAGTCGGTGGAGCAAGAAGGAGGGAGGGAAGTCAAAGAGGGAAGCCAAGGATTGGGATGGAGTGTGGGAGCGGGAGGAGTGGGAGTGGGAGGATCACGGATGACTACTACAAAGTACTATGGAGAGGGAGTATGAGTACTCCGTACAGGCAGGAGCGTGAAGCGTGAGGAGTCGCTCCTGCGTGCCATCGGTGCAGCAGGCAAAAACAGAAACATTGGCAGGAGGCAATTGGCGGGCAGTTGGCAGTTGGCAGTTGGCAGGAACGCCCACTCCTCGACTCTGAGCGACGATTTCTGTGGCTGGAGCTATCCATTGGGGCCATCGGCTGTGGCGCACCTAGAGCTCGCGCCACAGCTGGTGGGGGCCGTTTCATTAATAGTGTTAGCCTCTAGGCGTAACGCGTACTAGCATCTCTTTGGTATTGCCGCCGGTCGGGCTAACGGCAATCGATAACGCCAGCCCCTGAGGCTTGAGCCGTACCAGGTACGGAGTAGACTTAAAGATACGTCGTGAAAGGATGGGAGTTGGGGAGGTTGGCTGGCTGGCAATGGACATGGAGCATGATCTCGTGTAGTGGGCATTATTCATGCTCGACATGCACGCGGGCAAACATACGGGGCACGCAGGCTTAGAGTCGTACGTGCGTCGGTGAGCACTGGCACACAAGTACGAGGATTGCCACCATACCCCATATTAGATACCATGGACACCACTGTACGAGTACGGAGCATCTCCCACTCCCTACAGACAATCAAACAATGCTAGAATGGCGTACAGGTTCAATGTTTTGGGGCCTTGGGAGCCGCCCAGCCAGCCAGGGCCGACTGAGCAAGCAGGCGACCAAATCAGTGGAGCATCTCATAGGTGCAATCCATGGCACCCACCATCCAGTGGCCCCCCCAGTGACCTTCAGTGGCCTTTGAGTGGTCGAGTGCCTTCACCTTGACTGGCAGAGGCTGCAGAGCCGTGGCCCTCTGCCCGTCACTGAGCGGCCAACTGTGGATCTCGCATTCAGGGGAGCGAATGGGCAGAGGCCGTTTGACAGCGACCCCTGGCCCCTTAAATTGACTGCCAATTGCTCGTCGACGGCTCCATTGACTCGGTCAGTCTGTCCATCTGTATGGATGGCATTGGATGCCATGTGATGCCATGGACCACGGGATGGCAGCCTCAATGTACTCGTTCATAGTGTCCAGTATGCCAAGGTACATCTCATAACAGCCTATTACCGAGTCTCCTCGTCTCCTCGTCTCCTCGTCTCCTGGAGATGGATGCACGACGCGCTAGGCTAGCAAGCCAGGTACGCCGCAAGTACGGAGTAGGAGATGGGCCCCTCTATCTATCCCCGGCCACCCCGGGGTCCTGTCGCGTTGATCCTCTGTTGCCTCCCTGCCAATGCCTGCTCCAGTGCTCCCTCGTTCGCCGTGCGCCAATATGCTATTACCGTAATCAATTTAGGCTCTTAGAGTATTATTTCTATTACTATTGCATTACTGAGTGTGCTCTGCTCTGCTCTGCTCTGCTCTGCACATCCCATCCCACCCTTTCCCTCCTCTCCTGTCTTTAACTCGGCCGATTCACTTTCAATAGTCTCTCCATACGTCGGAGCGCACTCCTCGATTGCCTCCAGCCTCTAGCGCCTCGGACCCCATCCCAGACAAACGACGCCGTCTGCGTTTCAGATCTCGCTTCTCGAGTCCGCGCAATCCACGTCCACGCCCTCGGATATACTGTACTCGTATACAGCACCCGCCGGCCACTCTACTTACGGCATCCGCCCGAGCACGTTCCTGAGAAGAACCTTCCTTCGTTGCCAACCCGTGTGGCACGGGCCCATATTGGCAGAGAATCGAGAGAAATCATCGACAAACACACACACATACACGCACATACACACTCCTTCCCGGATTGCTGCTGCTACTGCACACCCCGATCTCAAGCTGGCCCAGTCAATTTGAGACCCGAGGGGGACCCCTCCGCACAACGAAACCCGGTACATAATACTGAGTTGACTTGAGGCTCTGCTACGGTGCCATCATACGAGCGTACAACAACCGTCCTACCATCATCCCGTGCTGTAAAATGGCTCCTGGCGACAACCAGCAGGATGCATCATCTTCCTCCACGATAGTCGTCGATGCCGACACCGCAGACAACACCACCCCCAAGATGTCTGCCGCCTCGACCACGGCCATGGTGCCACAGAAGGATGTACAGGTGCTGTCTGGCAGCGCTGGCACTCGTTCCGAGACACCCAGATCCAAGACAGTCGCCGCCCACGACTCCATGGTCACCGTCCGGCTGTCCGAGCCGCCAGTAATGTCCATCGACGCCCCCGACGACAGTCCCGCCACCTCCATGTCGTACAACGAGCCCGCTTCCCCTTCTATCGGTACCGTCGCCACCACATCCGGCACGCCTGCGTCAGACATCGAAGACGACGACGACGACAACGAGTCTCAAGCGGAGGACGAGCTCCCCGCTGTCAACGACGATGCCAAGGTCAAGACCAAGACCAACCTGCGAGCTTCGACGGCATCTACTGTCGCTTTAGATACGAACCGTACACTGCAGGACGAGCTGGATGGCGATGGCGACGAGGACGAGGACGATGAGGATGACAGTGACAATGAGCGCGATGAAGACGACGACGACACAGAAGAGGTCAACTGGGAAAAGCTTGAGCAGACAGAAGATGCACAAGCCAAGGACGACGACACAGACAATGTGGGTTTTCTTCCCAATTCCCATCTCTCCCTGCCCTCCCCACACCCTCAAAGGCTCCGATACGCCGCAACCTGCCCTCTTTTTTTGTGAGACAGGGCGAGTCACACTGGCATGTCAATCTTGCTAACCCCATAACTCCCTGATACAGCAGTCGACAACCCTACTACTCCAGCGACTGGAGCAGGAAAATGCCAAGTTGGCCACCAATCCCAAGACGGCCAAGGTGAAAGCTGCTGAACAGCAAGCCGCCGCCGCAGCAGCAGCAGCATCAGGAACAGCAAAGTCATCATCCTCACAGAAATCCGCCTCGTCGAGAGCTGCATCGTCAGCGTCCACGATCCCGAAGCCGCGAACCCCCTCCATGGCCCAGCTACGCCAGATGGTCCGTGGACCCGCCCACCCCAATCTGCGGTACTCGATGCTGCCGCCGCCGCCCATGACGGACCTCGAATTTTGGGGTGCCCTGGTCAAGGACTACCAGCAAACGGCCGCGCGGCTGCCTACTCTGCTGTCCAACAAGATCCACAAGGGCATCCCGCCGCCTCTGCGCGGCGTCGTTTGGCAGAGCATGTCGGGCGCCCGCGATGGCGCTCTTGAGGAGCAGTACGATCGTCTCAGCGGCGAGTCGAGTCCTTACGAGCTGCTCATCGGCAAGGACCTCGGCCGCAGCTTCCCAGGCGTCGAGATGTTCCGCGATCCGGACGGCGACGGCCAGCGCATGCTCGGCAAGGTCCTCAAGGCCTTCAGCCTGTACGACACCAAGATTGGCTACTGCCAGGGCCTCGCCTTCCTCGTGGGCCCCCTGCTCATGCACATGCCCGACAAGCAAGCCTTCTGCGTCCTTGTCCGGCTCATGGAGCGCTACGACCTGCGCACCTGCTTCCTCCCCGACCTGTCGGGTCTGCACGTCCGCATCTTCCAGTTCCGCGAGCTGCTCCGGAGCAACCTGCCCACGCTGTCTGCGCACTTTGACGAGCTACAGGTCGACCCGGCCTACGTATCGCAGTGGTTCCTCAGCTTCTTTGCCGTCACATGCCCGCTACCCATGCTGTTCCGCATCTACGACGTCATATTTGCCGAGGGCGCATCTGAGACGCTCATGCGCGTCGCCCTATCACTCATGCGCAAGAACGAGGCCCGCCTGCTGGCCTGCGCCGAACTCGAGGACGTGCTGCAGCTGCTCCTGTCGCGAGGCCTGTGGGACTGCTACCACTACGATGCCGACGTCTTTGTCGAGGACTTTGTCAGCCTGACGAGCGAGGTTTCGCACGAGAACCTATCGCAGCTGGAGCGTGGCTACCGCGAGTCGCTCGTGGCCGCCGCCAACACGACGCGTGCATCCGACATCTCCCGGGCGGCTACCCGCTTCCTGGGGCGCATCTGGGCGGCCTCGTCGTCCAAGCCGTCGACGCTGAGCCCCGGCCCCGCCTCGTCGAGACCCTTTGGCGGCACCCTGCGCCGGAGCACGTCCAAGCAGAGCCTGGCGTCAACGCTCAACTCGGTCGAAGCCAGCTCCGCCAGCGTGGCCAGCACAGCGTCAACATCGACTGACGCGTCGACCGTATCGAGGGATTCATCGTCCAACACAACAGAGGACGAGTCGTCGAGCCGCGAGTCAACACCCGTGGGGCCCAAGGGCACGGCCGCAGCCAACACCAGCACCAACAACTCCAAGGGCATGGGCGACCGGTACCTCCACAGCCAGATCGAGGACCTCCTGACGGCCATGAGCGAGCTGCAGCGCAACCAGGCAGCGCTGGCGAATCAGCTGCAGCGGGAGCGCGAGGAGCGCGAGGAGGACCACAAGGCTGTCAGGCCTCTCCTGAATGCCATCAAGGAGAAGACCAAGAAGTCGTCGGGTTCGCGGGATGCGAGCGAGGAAGAGGAGCAAGAAAAGGAAGAGGCAGAGGAGGACTCGGAGGAATCAGAAGAAGACATGTGGACCCAGATACCGCATCTGGTGACGCAAGCCGAGGCGCGACTAGGGCAGGAAGGCAAGTCGCGGCGGACGTCTGTGCTGCAGCAGTCCAAGGTGGAGCTACGCGAGGAGCTGGCGCAGGTGCGCGACCAGTTGGCCAACTCCGTCTCGCTCTCGCAGGACTTCAACCGCAAGGTGCACTCTCTCGACTCGGAAGTGTCGTGTCTGAAGGAGCAGCTGCGTGAGAGTCAGGCGCACATGCGCAACATCAACCAGGACCGGCAGCGTCTGGAGAAGAAGGTGCAGACGATGCGCGCCAAGATGGTGGCTTCGGGCACCGACTCGTCCTCGTTTGACGGGCAAGGCTTCTCCCCCAAGTCCGGCTCGGGGGGTCTCCGAGAGCTCAAGCTCGCGCGCAGCAAATCCAGCCCGTCGCAGGCCGGCACGGGGGCATCTGTCGCATTTGGCAACCGGCGTCTCTCGTCGCTGCCGGCGCGGCGCGAGTCTGCCATCTCCATGACCTCGGTGGGCACGTGCATCAGCCCGAGCAGGGAGCTCACCGTACCCGGAAGCACCAGCGCAGGCAGCCTGGTTGGCTTGAGCTTGTCGGATCAGGACAAGGACAGTCTGCTGGTGGAGCTGGCGCAGAGCAAGACGGCCGAGGCGGTGGCCAGACAGGAGGCTGAGGAGGCGAAGCAGAAGCTCGAGGCGCTCAAGAAGGCGTATGGCCTGACGTCGTCTCCGGCTGGGGCCGGGATGGGCTTGGGAGACACGCACACACCCCCGCCGTCGACGCCGTCAGAGTCGCCAGCAGGGATCACGGCCATGGGAGGACTGTTCAGACAGTTGACAGGGCAGATTCCGGGAGCGACGACGCCGCCAGCTGGGACAGCATCGCCGGGTGGGGGGGAGACGCCGGGGAGGGGACCTGGTGCGGCGGCGGGGTTCTGGGGGTGGAGGAGGTAGATGGATCTGGTGTCTGCATGTCAGGTATGTCAGGTATGCCACGGGTATGCCACGGGTATGCCACGGGTTGTCGGGGACATGTCACGGGATATGGATGTTATCTGCTTGAAGATGCTGTCACGGGCCCTGATTGGGTAATGTGTCACGCGACAGGGACAAAGAGGCATGGGAGCAAAAGAACATTGAAGAGAAGGGAAGGAAGAGCATTTGATGGGAGCATTTGATGGAAGCATTCAGAAAAGAAAGTACATTTGTAATGGGAGGAAACATGGAGGAAAGAGGGATGTTGAGCTAGAAGTAAACTAGAGTGTTATACCCCCCATCTTCGGGAGCATCACGGCGTTGTGGAATATTACATACATTCAAGTCATCGACTGTCAGTATTGTGGCCTACAGTACTCCGTAGAAGAGTGATGGTGGTGATGGTGGTGCTGCTAGTGGTAGCGTAGTAGTGCTAGCAGTTGGTATTACTATTAGTGGCATGTGCAGCAAGTTTTTGTATGGACAATCACATGCAAGTGCAAGTGGCTGTCGTCATTGCGCGAGTGCACGACGACATTCAAGATGGAGCAGAGCACAGCACAGTTGACACAGAGCCAGAGCGCCCGGCATGCCAAGCAAGCTCTGCGAGTACGGAGTAGAGATTATTACGGAGTATTGTTATTACTTACTTGTAGAGTCGAGAGGATTCATGCCATGATTCTATCATTCTCCATTTCTCATCCTGCACTTGTCACATTTACCCCGTCCACGTACATATGTACAAATGTTGGTTGCCTGCACCAATCTGGCTGGGTGGGTGGCCCCCCTGGACACTGGAAACAATGGTCTTGGGTGGGCAAGTGGGTTCTGGGCAGCGTAAGTACAGCACCTCAGGTACAGCACCTGAGGTACAGCGCACACAGCGACATACGCTGCAATGGTGCATCATACATAGTCGAATAGAGAACAAAAGTCATGACGTATTACCATGGACAACCTGCTCTACTCGACCCGTGTCCATCATGATTGCCATCAAGGCCATCATCATGTCGAGATCTCATGGACCATGGTGCAGAAATCAAAGAATCAATCGGGTGACTAGCGTTCAGCTGCGTGGCTAGCTCAGCCGGTCAGCTCAGGTGTCTGGGTCCATCCATGGAGGGAGGAGGTCTGGCGGGCATTAGCAGGTGTCCGTCTGTCCATTACCTAGTAGTACTACAACATTACCTACAGAGTACGGAGTACTAGTAGTGATAACCTAGGTGGCATAATGGCTAATACTACCAGAGGTATGGCTGGCAATCCATAGCATAGCAGTAGCATCAGCATTGACATTCATCCATTCTTGCCTTCCCAGACCTCTCTGTCTCTCCTTCCCTTTCTCCTTCCCCTCCCCTCCTTTTTTTCTTCTTCTTCTTCATTCTTCCATCCTCCCGAGACCATCGATCCGCCTCCTCTCTACGCCGTAATACTCGCTCCTCCACAACAACAGCAACAGGTACGTTTCATGATCCAGACGCACACGCCTCGATGGCCCCATCCCGCATCTATCTAGTGGACACACACCCTGGGCACACACGCGCGCGCGCAGCACACACGCACAGCTAGCAGCAGCCCGGGCTTGCTCTCACAGTGCTGCTTCTGCTGCTGCCGCTGCTACTTCCACTGCTCCAGTGCACCCGTCGCCGGGCCTACAATCCCCCCCCAAGGGCCCAGGGTACCCACTAGATAAGAAATCTCAGTCCTCTTCCCTCCTCTCCCTCTCTCCCTCTGTCCTGTCTCCATTCTGCTCCTGTCCCAGGCCTCTCTCTCTGCTGCCTTTGCCCTTGTCCAGCTACTGTCCTCCAATACCGAGTACGAGTAATAATAAACAAGTCCACAGAAAAACATCCCTGCTCGTCCTGACAAAAGCCTCCTCTTGCCTGTCGCAAACAAACCCGCACCGCACCGCACACCACCGCATCCGAACTTGACACCATCACGCACGCCCACACACACGCACAACACGCACACATTTTATTTTTCAAATTCGCGGAATCCATACATACACCTTTATTCGCCATGTCCGAACCCAAGCCCTCGGTCTTTGCGACCACCAAGGCTAGTATGGTACGTACGCAAACAACACACCAGGCATCCCTTCATATCGCACGTCCAAGAGACCGTGTCCCCTCCCCCTCCCCTCCCCTGCCTGGCTCCGCTTCCACAGATCCAACCCCGCTGACGTTTTGGCCAAAATAGTTGCCACGATGAATCCCACGCTCCACGACGCTTCATGGAGAGATCCCGAGCATATCGCACCCCCGAACCAAACGCTGACCTTTGTCTAGATGCCTCGGCCGCCTACGAATCCGTTACTAACGGTATGTCTTGTGCCCCTGCTGCCCCTGCTGCCCCTGCTGCTGCTGCCCCTGCTGCTGCCGCCTCTCCCGCTGCCACCTCTTCTCCACGACGGCCCCGTCTCTGCCTGTGCCATCTTACTGACCAACCTCCCAGGCCCCGTTGCGCAGAGCGTCCGTGACCACTCCTCAAAGGCCTCGTCCGAGTTCTCCTCCCTCGCCGCCTCGCGCAGGACTCCCGAGAACCCTGCTGCCACCGGCCAGCCTCTGACCCACTACCACTCCTTCTTCAACGAGCTCCTCTCCTGGAAGAACCCCCGCGCCTCGGCCATCTCCTTCGCCTCTATCCTCGCCTTCATCTTCGCTGCCCGCTACCTCGACGCCACGCGCTGGTTCCTCAGGCTCTCATGGATGGCTCTCGGTGTCACCGTCGCCGCCGAGGTTGCTGGCAAGTTTGTCCTTAGCAACGGCCTTGCTACCCAGTTCCGCCCCCGCAAGTACACTACCGTCTCCCGCGAGACCATTGACGCCTTCGTTGGCGACCTCCACGAGCTCGTTAACTTCGTCGTCATCGAGGCTCAGCGCATCCTCTTTGTCGAGAGCGTTCCCGTGTCTGCTGCTGTAGGTCCCATGCTGACCGGAATGCCCGGCACCATCTGCGACATGCAGGAACCCCATCGCTGACTGACTGACATAGGCCGCCGTCGCTTCCTTTATCGGCTACCACCTGACCAAGCTCGTCCCCTACTGGGGCCTCGCCGTCATCGGCACCATCCTCGCCTTCACCCTGCCCCTCATCTACGTCACCAACCAGGAGCTCATCGACGAGCACCTTCAGAACGCCTCGGACGTGGTTGGTGCCCAGACCGCCCAGGCCCGCTCCATTGCCCAGAAGCACGCCAGCAACGTCACTGCGCTCGGAAAGCAGTACGCCGGCGACTACACCTCCAAGATCCAGGACCTGGTCCGCAGCCGCACCGGTGGCGCCGCCGCTGCCTCGACCCCTGCCAAGTCGGCTACCGAGGAGCCCGCCACCACGTCGGTCCAGCCCAAGTTCCCCATCGCTCCTACCGAGGAGCCTGAGAAGACGGAGCTTAACGTCCCCGACGTGCCCACCGAGGAGCCTGCCGTTGCCGCCGCCGTGTCGGAGGAGCCCCTGATCTAAGCCTCGATGCCTTGATCTATTGTCTCCACGAACGATGCGCCAATACCGAATGTCCGATATGAAGTGGTTCTGGTCCTGCATGGGACGAATGCCCCAGGCCCAGGGATCGGGCCAGACCAGGCGGAAATGGTAGCCGGAATTTCCAAGCCAAGATGTGTGTGTGTGGAGAGAGATGTAATGGGAGATGTGAGGCCGCAACGAGAGGTGAAAGACTTTTTTACCTCGCTGATCTGACCATGACGACTTGAACGCACCGAACCGATATGGGGGAAGCAGAAGAAGAAGAAACACGACAACACCAAACGAAACAACCAAAAAAAAGAAGATCCAGACAAATGACGTACGAATGGATGCCGTCTTGAGCGTGCATTTCTTTTACTCTTTTTTTTTACTCTTACTCTCTTAACTCTACGTTTACTTTTTACTCTTACGTTGAACTCTTTCATCCTTGCCAGTATCTCTATTGTTCCTGCTTCATTTCTGTGGCTCTTTCCTGACCTGTCTGACTTGTCTCTTCTGCCTGTGCCTGTGCCTTGTGCCTGTGCCCTGTATTGTCTTTCTGTCCGTGGGTGTCGGCCTCTGCCTCTGCCTCTACCTCTGTGCCTCTGCCTTGTCAGTCTGCCCCTGTGCATGGGTGACTAGGAGGCCACTTGCTTACTCTGCTTTGCTTGCTGGTGCCATCTGTTCTTTCTCTTCTTTCAAAGCCTAGGAGGCCGTTTTGTTTTTCTGTCCTCTGGATTTGTCCTATGGACTTGTTCTGTGGACTGGTAGGTAGTAATTCTACGTGGTCACCGTTATGTGATGAAAGATGTGAGTGACTGGCTGGTATGGTGCATGTTGGAGTGAGAATGAGCGAAGCGAAGCGAGGAGTCCTACAGGGTTGATGGAGGCGTCCAAGTATTCTAGGCTGGGTGGCAGGTCATAGACTGGAGGGAGCGGTTCATGTGCGAGCGAAGCGAGGTCAGGTCCCGGCAGGGCTGCCGGAGGCATTCCAAGTCAGCGTGGAGTGTCTAGCTATATAAACTATATAGTATACGTGCGAGCGGAGCGAGGTCAGGTCCCGGCAGGGCCGCCGGAGGCTCCAAGTCAGCGTGGAGTGTCTAGGGTTATATAAACTTCATAGATGTGTACGTGCGAGCGGAGCGAGGTCAGGTCCCGGCAGGGCCGCCGGGGGCATGGAAAGGTGCATTGAAAGGGGCCAGTGTGGATGAGAGTGAATGCATTTGCTTTTATTGTATGGGTGATAGTAATGGTAGTAGTAGGTAGTAGGTGACCTCGTATCTATACAAGGGAGGCATATGGAAGGTAGAAACTGCAGAATGATGCAATCAATGAAGAAAAGACACAAGAGATGTAGCATATGGACAAACAGACAGACAGACAAGGGGGGCCCAGAGGACATCGGTCAGCGGCGCCTCTTGCCGCCGCCACCATTCTCCTCGGCAGCCCTCTTGCGGCCGTTCTTGCTCCAGAACTCCTTGCTCTCGCGCTTCTCGCGGGCCTGCTTCTTCTCGAGGTTGTCGGCCATCTTCTTCTGGAAGGCGGCGTGGTTCTCGGCCTTCTTGGCGCGGCGCTTGGCGGCGGCGTCGTTGCGGACGGTGAGGAGCTGCTGCATGAAGGCGCGGGCCTTCTTCTCCTCGGCGCCGGTGGGGCCGGCGGAGGCGACGACGGCGCGCTTCTGCATGTACGTCTGCTTGCGCTGGGGCTTGTGCTCGACGATCTGGGACTTGTAGGGCAGCTGGGCGGCCAGGGCGCGGGGCACGCGCAGGGTGTTGAAGTGGCGTGTCTCGCGCTCGACGGGGCGGTACTGGCTGTTGCGGGGCTGCGGGGTGTCGACGCCCTCGTCGCGGCGGACCTGGCCGGTCAGGCGCATGGCGCGCCAGCCCACCAGGTTGGTGACGGGGTTGTACAGGCGGTGCGGCTTGACGGGGTACCAGGCGCGCAGGAAGACGATGTCGCTGGCCAGGATCTTGTCCTCAAAGGTGGCGCGGAAGTGGCCGTCCGGCTTGGACAGGGCGCGCTTGATCTGGCCGCGGATGCCCGACACCGTCTTGATGGCGGCGCCCTCGAACTTGGTGATCTCCAGGGCCGTCGAGAACATGTCCTTGATGAAGGCTGTGTTCTTGAACACCTTGTAGGGTGCACCCGTGAGCTTGAGCTTCTTGACGATCTCGGTCGACTCGTCCACGCTCATGACGCTGCCCGTGGCCGCGATGCGGAAGCCCGTCGACGTGGGTGCCGAGGTCGACACCGACGACGACATGGTGTTGAAGCACGCGAAGCCCGTGTTGGGCGCGATCAGCGGCCCGTAGAAGGTCGCGAAGCAGTGCATGTGCTCCGGCGTGTACTTGAGCATGCGGCTGCGCGTCCGCGAGTCCGTCAGGCTGTAGATGGGCATCGTCTGGAACCGCCGCCACCCCAGCGAGAAGATGAGCGGGTCGTTGGTCTTGAGGATCCGCTTGTGCCACCTGTGCCGCTTGATGCGCACCTGCAGGTACCCGAACCGGTCCTCGGTCGGGGTCAGCCCCCCGACCACGATGGGCGTCCGCCCGTCGAAACGCTCCGTGAACTCGGCCGGCACCCCCTCGAGCACAATCTTGGCGTACTTGCCCGCCCGGTACCCCTCCACCGCCTCGCGCTGCCGCTCGTCCAGCTCCTCAAACTCCTCCTTGTTGATGTCCAGCTGCCGCTGAAGCACCGCCTTCTGCGCGTCGTACCAGTCGTCCTCGCCAAACTCGTGCACGTCGCCACCCTCGCGCCGCGCGTTGGCCTTGTCGTTGAGGAATCCGTCTCGGTCCTCCTCCTCGAACCGCGTCCGGAGCTCCTCCTTGCGTTGTGCGTTCTTTTCACGCTCCGCCGCAATCTCGTCGGCTGATTGCTGCTGCGGCGCCTCCTCCTTCTTGCCGCCCTCACCACCCTCGCCCTCGGCCTCGAGATCCTCAAACACACCGTCACCCTCGTCATCCTCGTCGTCCTCGTCAAAACCGTCAAACTCGTCTCCATCGCCGTCCTCACCCTCGTCGTCGTCGCCGTCCCCGCGTGACCGGCTCGCCGTCGTGAACCTCTTGCGCAGCGCCGCAACCCTGTCCTCCTCGGCCCACTTGGCTGCCAGGTCCTCGTAGTCGTACTGGGGTATCACTCGGTCCTCGACGAGGTCCTCAGCTTCCTGCTTCGACTTCTTGAAGAATTCGTCGTCGTCGTCGGATTCGGCCTCAATGTCCTCCTCCTTGTCGTCGTCGTCTCCTCCCCTCCACTTTTTCAGTGCCTCTTCCGGTGTAATGGTGTCGTCGTACATGAACCGGGCCAGGTCGCCCGTGTGATATGACCGCCTCTTTCCGTAGAGCTTGAGTGCCTTGCCCTCCAGGTCATCCTTCCACCTGAGGGCAGCGCCGTCTTCGTCATCGTCATCATCATCGTCCTCGTCGTAATCGTCGCCCGATAATGAGCCCAGGTCTGAGTCACTGTCGGCAAAGGCAACGTCTCCGTCCTTGGCGGAGTCTTTCTCAGCGCCCTTGCGGAACATGCTGCCCAGGTTCTCCTCGTTGAACTCATCCTCATCGGCATCCTCCTCGCCGTCTTCGTTTTCGCTGCCGCTCTCGAGGTCGTCGTCGTCACCCTCTGCGTCGTCGTTGCCGTCACGCTCAGCCACGCGCGCTACGCGCTGGGACTTGCGGCCAGTGTCCTCGCTTTCTTGGGGGACATCCTTGATCTGCTGGCCACCCTCGAAGAGCTGGACGCCGTTCTCAGCCTGACCGAGAAGCCTGCGCTCGGCCTGGAGGTTGACAATCATCTCCTCACCCTCGCCACGCTCGACATCCTCGTCATCCTTGTTGAAGGAGAAGCCCTTCTCCTTCGTGATCCAGATGGCGTCACCGTCGATCTTGAGACCGCTGCGGTCGGACATGGGGGCGTGGAGCTTCTTCTCCTTTTCGTCAAGCCTCCGGCGTCCCGTCTTGCCCGTGATCTTGGCGATAGCCTGGTCCATGGCGGGCGTGGGGCAGGGGTCGGGTAGGAGCTCCATATTGGCGACAGTGAAGTCTCCCAGGCCGGGCACGTGGACCCTCTGGTTCTGGGAGAAATTTGTGCCGCGGAGGTACCCGGAGAGGACGATGGAGCGGTCGCACTTGGGGTCCTCCTCAATCTTTGTGGGGTGGGTAATGTCGCGAAAGCTGTCAACGACGGCGTAGGGGTGAGAGTTACGCCAAATGAGCGGGCGCGGGTTCTTCATGACGGAGAGGAAGCGGGAGAGGTTGTGGACCTCGCGGTCCGGGTAGCGGCCGTTCATGACACCCGAGAGGTAGAAGAGATGAGCGCCCTGGTAGAGCTCGGACCAGAGGCGGCGCTTGAGGCGCTTCTTGGCGTCCTTGAGAGCCTGGGGCTTGCGGAAGAGGTCGAGGTGGGTGAGGACGCCAAAGACGTTTCCGGGCATGCCCGTGGCGGACAGGACGTTGAGGAACTCCATCGTCTCCATTTCGAAGCCGTAGTTGCCGTCAATCATGAGCAGGACAATGTCGGCCACCTTGGCGACGTCGACCATGGCCTCGAGCTCGTTGGGGCACTCGAGGAAGGTCAGGCGCTGCTTCTTGGACGTGACGACGGTGATGGGGCCCTGGGGGTCCGAGATGGTCTCCTTGGCGTATCGGCGGATCAGCGACTTGAGCAGCGTCGTCTTGCCCACACCGGGGGGGCCGACGATGGCCACCAGGCGAGGGGGTGCCTCATCGGGCAGTCGGTCGACGAGGGGCACATGGAGGCGCTTCTCTTTGATCTGGCGGCGGGGGAGAGATGGACAGTCAGTAAGGTTCCCACGGCGGAAGATGTAGGATCATATCGACGGGGTTATCCTATTACTCACATCCGAGGATCGTGCAGCACTGCGCTGGAGCTTTCCGGGGTTGGCAAAGGCAAAGGCCTTGGGGTTGCGCTCTGAGAGATGAGTTGGTCAGTGGGCGTGCTCCAACTTGGGTTTGCCTCATGGGCGTCAATAGGGTCTCGAGAGGGAGGAACAAACCTCCAGTCGACTGCTGCTTCTTCTCCTTTGACTTCCGATGCGGTTTGTGCGCTTGTTGCTCCATCTTGGGCGAGGAGTATGATTGACCACAAGTCAATGCGATGCGACAGTATGCAAAAGTTGGCGCTCTCTCGATTTCCAACGCCAAGTAGGAAAAAAAAGTTCAAAAAAATTGGACGCCGCAATCTTATCGATAAGGAGCAACAGTGGGGGACTTGGAGCCGTTCGCACCAGCCACATATTCAAGTACACCAGCCGCAATGCATTTCAAGCCACAATTCCCCATCAGCCACATATCAACCTCAAGCCACAAGATACAGAGCAGTCCGTACTTCGAATCCGTACCAAGCCACAGCTGTTCTCTCTCTCTTCGTTTCTTCTACCAGATTTGCAGATCCATCTCCATCTATCGGGTTTGCGAGCGATAATCGCCAAGACCATTATTCCCAGATTGCTAATGCGTCCAGCGGATGGGCTTGCATGCCCCCCGCAGTGGCACCCGCCTCTTCATCCCGCCATTTTATTTCGCTCGACCGCCTTGTTGGTTGGCCATTGATGTTTCTCTGCAGTGGTGCATCTTCCCGGTTGAGTCACCCTCTTGGACTACGCACGCGCGTACACACGCTTTGACACTGCCTTTCCAGAAGAGGAATGATGGGGAACGCAGTCTGCACAGAGGAGTCATGGCAGAGACATGCCAGCGTTGGTTGATCCTGCTAGACGGTTGGGCTCAATTGTACGGTAAAGCACAATGTATTGGTAAGCTGACGACAGTTGGACAGTTGGCCAGGCCTTCCACATTATCGTCCAACTGTTACGGAGTACTACGGACTGCCTCTACTGTTACCTCGTAACACTACTCTGTACGGAGTAGACCCGACAGACTGCAGTTGTGCCTACGAGTTGGCCCGGATGTCGTACCCGGGTCAGGGACATGTCTGCTCACAGGCACGAGACGCCTTTGGACAAGCACGACGAGTATTGGGGGCCAAGGCCAATCAACCCCTTCATGGCTCATACTTGCAGCCTCATAACCGTCATCAGGAATCGGTCCAATTGGCTATTGACTTTTTGCGGGCGCTGCCAGCAAATCACCCAGACGGACCTTGACTTGTTTGCCGACTATTGCAATTGCGCCATGTTCGTGCTGCAAGCCGAGATGGGAGAAGCAGACGGGAAGCAGTCAAGTGTACCCTGCCACCGCCTCGGTGATGGACTGACAGACTGGGAATGCGACGGGACCTGGATGAGGCGGATAATCCGGACCCATCCATCCCTCATATCATACCACTACTCCGTATCTCATGCCAACCCCGTCCGGCATCCACCCGCACCAGATTGCGGGGCTGAACAATAAGGCGGAAGGCGGTCCGCGGGAGATTCTGACAACGAACAGAGCGCAGGCTACAGCATAGTCTCTAGGCTCCAGACATGATGCTACTCCGTAATACAGAGTAATGATACAGAGTACAGGAAGTACAGCAAGTGCAGCAAGTACAGCAAGTACAGCAAGTGCAGCAAGTACAGCAAGTACAGCAAGTACAGCAAGTACAGCAAGTATAGCAAGAATTGACAGCAAGAACAGCAAGAATTGATAGCAACTACAGCAACTACAGAAAGTAGAGCAAATACAGCCTATGGCCCTACAGGTGGAAAAGTTTGAAAGACCTTGAGACCCCAATACCAAGGTCCAAGGGTGCGTGTGGAGTCGAGATGGGGGGCTATCGGATATCCGACAGTTCGACCCACGCCTAGTGACTCAACGCCAAACGAGTCAATACGACGGGCTTATGCAGGACGGGGAAGCCACTTCCAATAGCAAGCCGCCAATTCGAGGCAACAGACCATTCTAGGCTGAGGGATACCCTGCCCTGTTTTCAGTTTTTTGTTTCCTCTCATTTACAAGACCCTGCTTGCTTGCTAGTTGCTACTTGCGTCATGACTCACGGGTACAGTTCCCCTGCTACAGTTTGCTGATACCTCGTGGAGTCGTGGGTACACTCTCCTGCTGACGCTTTTTGGCCCAATAAGGCAAGGTAACAACGTCACTTCGCCCAGTGTGGCCTCCTTGGCGAGATCCGGGTACGAAAGAGCATTATTGCAGTAGAGAAGACTTTTATGTGTATGCCTAATTAGCAGTATATAGTATATATAGACCCTCGTGTCTTTCTCCAGATACAAGAAACAACCCAACAAGCAATCACACTTACAAACAAACACTGCCTATACAACCTATACACACTCTACTACTACTACTATCATCACCACTTCTCTTCCACTTATACCAAAACTCCAACCAACCATCATCATGTCTTCGAACCTCTCCGCCCAGGGCGTCAACAGCTCCGCGTATGGCCTCTTTGACCGCCAATGCTCCACCGAACTCATTGACGGCATCCTCTACAACTCTCGCCAGCAACAGGCCCAGGCTAAAGCATCTGCCGCTCGCAAAGCTGCCGACATCGAGACCGCCTCCGTCAGCACCGCCTGGACAGACGCCACCACGATCCGCGACAGCGACGACAAGAAGCAGAAGAAGTCGTCCAGCTTCTTCTCCAGGAGACACTAAGGGATCACTACACATCCCTTACGCGTCTCCGACGTCCCCTGCCCTCCCCGCCACATCTCTGGAGCTAGCAAACCGCTGCTTTTAATCAGGAGAGAGAGGGAATGTATACGATGTATCACGTCCTTGTGATGACTACGACTGCTGCAAATCTTGTTTTGAGCGACGGCGTTCTTTCTGTCCCGACGGAGTAACCGAGCTACTCCGTTCCGGGACCAACAATCTGCTTTTATGATACCACGATGGAAACCCTTCCCGGCCCTCCCAACGTGGGGGGCCCAGATGGAAGGGTAAAGGGGGGAGAACGGACAAACACACAGACTTGAACTTGCTTATTGTTATTGGAATTGGGAACTGGTGGATGATGGATGATGGGGGTATCGTTTCGTTTTGACATTATCGTTTCTCCTTTGTTGCTTTTCTCTGTTTTTGCATGGCAACAAGGCTGATATGCCTTTTGCATTTGCCTCTTTGCATTCTTACAACAAGGCTATCTATGCCTTGATATAAAAAAAACACGACCGCGCGGAATAAAATAAAAAGTCTGTTCTCCTCCTTACTCAGAAGCACCTTACTCCTTACTCAAAAGCTGTCATTGAGAAGCTGCTCGTTCATCTTGACCATGGTAGGGCTGTACTCGGATGACTCCGGATCAGCACCCGCATCCAGCAGGATGTCATCGACAATCCGTTTGCTCGCCTCGCGTGCTACGAAAAGGGGTTAGCAATCGGATGTTTTTACTTCTGAACCAAAAGTAACCCGCTCAGTGGTTGAACGGCTCAGTGGTCGAATGGTGAACTTACCAGGCGTCTGCAGGAGCTTCGACGGCGGCAGGGCAAACTGGATCGTCTTGGGCGGGCTCATGCCAGCATACAAATCGACGTCATCGTCATCCACCTCCTCGCCTATATCCCAGTCAATATCGACATTGTCATGCTCCTGCTTACTGCTGCTGGCGCCGACGCCGCCCGCAGCCGACGTAGTAGAAGCGGCAAACGCGTCGCGCGACGTCCTCGCCGTGCCTGGCGTCTGGACGCTCACCCCGGGGGTCCTCGGCCCCTCCCGCTGCTGCTGGTGCTGCTGGCGCAGCCGCGCAGCCGCCGTCCCAGACGCCGACGTGGTGTTCTTGTAAGGCGACATGAAGGCCTCGCTGCGCAGCTTGGGCGCGGCAATCTCGGGCGAGCTCATGGGCGAGTCATCCCCGAAGCGCCACGACCCGGCCGCCGCCTCGGGCGTCCTGTTGAACGTGGAAGCAGTCTGCTTGCCCTTTAGGGGCGAAGCCGTCTTGTGCGGCGTGGCCTGGATGCGGTAGTTCTTGTCCAGGATACGGTGCAGGAGGGGGTCTTTGCCGCTGCTGCTGCGACGGACCGACTGGTCGCTCGTGTGACGGTCGAGGGTGCCGCGCGGCGTCGTCATGGACATATCGGGCAGCTGGGCAGTGCGCTGGGCCAGCAGGACGGTCGAGTCCTCTTCCTCCTCCTCCTCTTCCTGGTCGTCGTCGTCGTCGCGTAGCACCGTCGTGTCGTTGTCCTCGTTGCGCATCTCCTTCTTCATGTTCTCGTAGGGAGACTGAAGGTCTGCGGCTGCTGCGCGGCCGGCTGGGTGACGGGGCGTGCTGCCCGCAATGTCGGCCTCGTCTAGCATCGACTCATCGTCGCCGCCGTCGCCGCCGTGGGCCGGTGTGCCTTCGCCGTGTGCTGCCCCGGGGGTGCGCTCCACGTCCTGTGTCTCGTCGTCGCGCATCGCCGTGCTCTCCTCCCCGCCCACGCTTGTCTCGCCCTCATTGTTGCCCTCCTCGTAGCCTGATAGGGAGACGTTGGCCGAAGCCTCGAAGAATTGCTTCCAGAACTATAGAAGAGACAGCCGTAAGTATTTGCCAAAATAAATTCTATGGCAGTTGCGGATGGGCTGTGCAGGAGGAGTCCTTACCTTGGATGCTTCCCAGATAGCCCGGGAGTGTTCGCCGTATTGCTCGACGAGTGGCAGGATGCTCGACGTCACGATGCGGTGTGACTTGCTGAAGTTGTGGTCAATCTCTGGGGGGAGGGGCGACCGGGTTAGCTACTGGGCTTCAAACCAGATTGAAACAAGAGGCAGAGTGATACCTTGGAGTGTTAGAGTGATGGACTGTTCGAGCCTCTCGAGCTCCTCTGTAAGCGACAGATTGCGCGCTGCGACACTTGGTCTCGCCATGGTTGCTGTTTGGGGTTGGTTGTTTATTCAAGTAAAGGTTGACGTTGACGCGTGGGGACGACGCGATGAGGGGCAGCAACCATTTATGGGCAATGTGGGGATGCCATACGGCCAAGTACCTGACCACGGACCTCTGTACATATACTCATGCATTATAATGGCATCTCATTCTACTTACTAGTAGATAATACTAGAAGGAATTAAAGGGCAAAGATCATCTAGATACATTCCATAAGAGTTCGTTTGATTTCGTTATCTGACATGATTTAATGGTGTCGAGTATAGTACCCATTTGCATCAATCTTGAACAACAACTGCGCAATGATGCTCTCGTCGCCGATGCCGGCCCCTGCGCTGCTTTTTTCCATGAGGCCGCGGCAGACCGTTACAAAGACCTGGACTTTCTTCTTGAAACTCGGGTATATGTCCGCCGGATCTTCATCGTCACCTTCCGCCTCTTCGTCCATCCTATGCAGGCGCGTAACCTTGGCGAAGTGCAGAATGGTTGAAAAGACATCCTCGAGGAGCTCCAGGACAGGCTGCTGCCGCTTCCTCAGGAACAACGTCGACATAATTGTCTGCAGCGTGTCAGAATGGAGCTGGCGGAGTGTCCCGGGGCTCCCAGCACCTTCGGCGTCACGGGTGTCTAGCGAAGCCTCTATACCATCCAGCTTGTCCTCAAACCGGCCCCAAGGGACGGCAATGCCCACGTCCAGGAAATAGGACGCGACATTCGTCACAAAGTGCCTCGCCTCTCGGACAAACCGGTACGAGGCTTCTCCGTCATCATCGTCATCCCGACGCACCACATCCCCCCACAGCTGGTTGACCACGTAGAGCATACGGAGGATCCGCAGGAGGAGCTTGAAGACTCGGTCGTGCTGCATGAGAACCGCGGGTGTCAGCACGGACGACAACTCTGGCGGGGTCTTGTAGCTCAGCCGCAGAAAGTCCAGTGCTTCGAGGGACGCGGCGTTCATGCATTTGTCAATCTCCTCCTCTGACATGTCTCGCACAGCAAAGCTCAGGTCGCCGGGGAGATCCGATGTGTCTCTGGAACGGAACCTCTTGGAGGCAGGGACATGTGCAGGACCAGAGCCAGAAGCAGACGTGCTGGGTCGGCTCTGCGTCTGCGCAGCCTCATAGCTCTCGACCAAGACCCCCATAAGGGCTAGTCGTAGCTCCGAGCTAGCTGGCGGCCATGTATCGCGGTTGCCCAGTCGGAGGCCCATGACCCCTCCTTGCCTCGCAATGCCTGCCTGTCTGTCCGCCCGCTCCAGGTCCGGATCAAACAGTGCGTTCGACAACCGGCTGGCAAACATACCGTTCCCGAATAGCTGGAAGTCGCGTTGCAGTTTCAAGTGTTTTCGCAGGTCGTGGTTCCTGAACAGCTGACGTAGCGTCTCGCGGTTGACGACCTGCGCCTGGGCCGATACGATGCTGCCAAAGGATAGGACTGGCAGCAGTGACCAGTGGGGGCGGGATCCCAGCCGTGTCTCTCCGAGGTGGCTGTCACCAGCTAGCCGCCGATAGACGATGCGAGCCAGGACGTCTTGGGTGTCGATAGCAGGGCCCGGCTTGTTGAACTGTTCAATGGACTCTTGAATATGTCGCTCCATAGCCTGCTCGTCCAGTGAGAAGATACCCATACCCAGGGAGATGCCACCAGAGTGTGCTGTATCTGCCGCATACCCGTTCTCGGAAGAAGCTGAACCAGCCGTGGCTGGGCGGTAATTGTCCAGAGAATCGAGCAGCCTGTCGCGGTACGCATTGGCCTCCTTCTCGAGATGCATAATGGAATCCCAGCTGTACAGCCAGTCAGCGCTGGGCGGCCTCGTTGTCCTCATGAGATCTGGTTTCGCGAGCGGGTGCTCCGGGTGTCTCGTCCGGATGAATCGGAGGTTGCGGCCCGTCTCAAAGACAGTCTGGGCAATGTCATCTGGCATAAAGTGCGGCATTTTGCTCTCGTCGAGGCGGAAGTCGACGTCCTCGGCCTGCTCTCCAAAGTCGTCCACGTAGACCTCTGCCTCGACCTTGACAAAGGACTTGGCGTCACCAACGCGAGACCTGTCGAGGGGCACGCCCTGCTCCTTGCGGGTGCCGATCCACTCCTCGACAAACTCAGTCCACGGTTGCGACACGCGACGCAGCACCTCGTGCATGATCTCGCGCAGCCACTCTTCACTGTTCTCCAGGGACGAAGCGTAGTCGAAGACAAGAGACATGATGTTCTCATCCGAGTAGTCCTTCTGCAGCCTGGACGTGAGGCTGTGGAAGGGGGCTAAGACGGCCGATATGGCCCTGACGGTGGCCTGCAGTTGCAGGAGGGATACGGGCCTCTGCCTGCTCAGAACGACGTTGCGCCGCACAGCCTGTATGACCTGGTCAAGCGCGCTAGCCAGGGCGACGGCGCAGCGGCTGCGGTTCTTGACATACGTCTGCCGCACAAAGGTCTGGAGCTCCAGCAGACGGGTGCCGCACATGAGACACTGCTTCTCCAGGCCCTGTAGCACGTGGGCGGAGTATCCAGATATCCTCATGTTTGCCAGGGCAGGTTTGAAGGGGCAGCGGCCGCCGTCGCTACTCTTGAGGAACAGCACAGACTCCTGCCCGAGAGCTAGAGCCAGTAGGGAGGCGAAATAGGCGCCGGCTTGAACGACAGGCACGCCAGTATTTCTAAGCCTAAGCGGATCGCGATCCCAACTGAGCAGGGCATCGTATACGGCGGGCCCGGCTTCGGTGAGCAGCAGTGGCGTAGGATGGCTGTCTGGTCGCGTTGTCTCTTGAAGGAAGGCATCCCAGGTGAGCAGCCGCGGTACGTCGTCGGTGCGTTTGTCGAGTCCCATCCACATGTCCATCTCAACGTCGGATTCTGCCTCCCTCTCGTCCAAGCTCTGCTGCGTGTCGTCGTCGTCCGTCGTCTCTTGACTAGGAGGCTCTTCGTCCGGGGTAACGACCCCGAGTTGGGGCGGCTTGAAGAAGCCATCTTGCGGGTGTGCGATGTCAAGGTCGAGCAGACTTGATTTGAGGTTGCCGAGGGGTTCTGGAAATCCCACGGAATCATCAGAAGATGCATTAAGCGGAAAATGGCCACTAGAGGAACCAGATATACCGTTTATGCGTGGTTGTGAGAAAAAGGGCGTCGGGTCGTCCTGAGGAAGCTGGTCGAGCCATTTGGACGACTGCCAGAAGTCGGGGATGGCAAAGACGTCGGCCACAGTGTCCTCGTTATTGCTCGCCATAATGGATGAGCGACATGCGAATTCGCATGCAGATTCACGAGGAAGCGTGGGCCATGCGCCGCATTTCTTGGGTTGAGCGTCAATCAAAGGTGCAGCCGTGATCTTTAGTGGTATGCCCCGCGACATACGCGACGACGGTTGGAGAAGGCAGGTGTAGTGGGCGCGTTTGGCCGGTACACGGCAGTACCCGCAAAAATAGCGCGGGGAGGCAGGTACCTCCGATCTTTGACTCAACACCATGATCTCATGGGGCACAATTTTCGACTGCGACCCTTTGGAAGCTCGTTAAGCTAGTATCTGACAACACCAACCATCAACAAACAAACAATTCGATATCAGGTCAACCCTTGCCTTAACCCAGGACCCAGCCCTCCCATTCTCCATCCCCCAAGGCGACAACGGGTAGCACAATGCCTCCGAGAAAGCGCGCTCGCGGGGGCATCCAGACCTCAGTCTCAGGACGCACGCCGCCCGCCCGCCACGACGACTCAATGGACATTGACACACCCGAGACGAACAACGACGACGAGGAGACCCGTGGGTCGCCATCGCCGCAAAAGGAGGACGATGCACCCAACTTCAACGACTGCTGGACCGACGACCAAGTAGCGTCTCTGTTCAAGGGCGTGATCAGGTGGAAGCCAGCCGGTAAGCCCATCAGCATCTCGCCAGCCATAGCCAGCCTCCTCCTCCCCAGCTCGCTTGAAATGAAAACCTCTGAAATCTGACCTGACACCTGCCAGGAATGCACAAGCACTTCCGCATAATCGCTATTTCCGAGCACCTGCGCAATCACGGCTTCGACCCAGACCATTACAAGCACACGCGCATCCCCTTCATCTGGCAGAAGCTGCGTAGCTACTACAACCTCGACATGATTGACGAGCGCGAGGCCCTGGACGACGATGAGCCCGAGGATCGCTACGTCGAATTCTCACTGCCGCGGCCCGACTTCTACGAGGCCATGCTACAGCGCGCCCTGGCCGACCCGAGCGAGGCGCCGACATCGCCGCCGGAGCTGGACCTGGAGAATGGCGGTGGCGGCGGTGGCACCTCTTCAGCAGGGGCTGCGGCGAGTTCCGTGCATGCATCGTCACCCCCGCCGCAGGGGGCCCCCAACAAGAGGCGTAAGCGCGCTGACACGGTCTCCCGGACAAGGGCCACCTCGCGCGACGGCACCGAGGACGCCACCGACGCACAGTCGACGACTGGGAGGTCCCGTGGCTCAAGGGGTAGGACCAGGGCTGCCAGCGCCGCTAAAGTGGAGAAGGCAGAGACGACAGAGGAAGAGCAGGACAACGATGATGAGGGTGACAACGATGACGACGAGGGCAGCGGCTCTGGCGACGGGGAAGACGAGGATGACGACGAGGAAGATGAGGATGATGATGACGATGGGGACGACGAGCAGCAGAGTGATGACGCTGAGACACCCCCGTCCAGACCGACGCGCGGCGGTGCCGGTGGAAGAGGCAGAGGGAGAGGAAGGGCGAGGGGTACCAGGCGGAGAGGCCGGGGATAGAGCTCAATTGAGACCATGCGTGCTACAAAGCAAGGCGAATCCAGCTTTATTGCGTTGCTGTTTTTATTCTATGTACATTAATCGTTATAGGCGTGCTTTGATAACCCCAATGGAGGCTAGATGAGAAGAGAACAATGACCAATGATGGCAAGGCCACATGCAGCCAGTGATTATACAAGAAGAGAGCACCCAGTAGATGGATATATGTCAATGCGCTTACTCCCACTCGCTGCGATATGGCGTGTTGCGCCTCCAGTCCCGGCCGAGAGGATACATGCTCTCGACGTCGTTGTTGGACCGTGGCGGCGCCTCGGGCTCGCTGACCCTGGGTATCTCCGGAGGCGCCGGCTTCTGGAGCAAATTCCACATCTTGGTCTCTTCCTTGTATCCGGCGTGCTGGTCGCGCTGGTCGGCGAAGCGGTCCTGCTCGCGCTCCGCGACGATGCGGCTCCGCAGGGCCTCGCTGAGCTTCCACGTCGGGGGGAAGTCGGCGACGGAGTACTTGAACACCTCGGCGACCTCGGCGTCGATATCGTTGTTCTCGTCAATGTCCGACTCGGATTCGCTGTCGCTTCCGGACGAGGACTCCTCGTCAAGCACATCTCGGTAGTCTTCATCCTCTCGCCTTTGCCTCTCCTTCCTTTCTTTGTCTGCTTGGATTTCCGCGTCGGTTGCCAGTGCCTCCTCCACCTCGTCGTACGTCATAAGCACGGGCTCCTGCTCCTCTTCGGTGGTCTCGTCGTGGTCATGGTCGTGGTCGTTTTCGCTGTCATTGTAGACATTCAGACGCAGACGGCGGGCGCTATTTCGCCAGAACGCATGCGAATTTGCCGCCATGCCGAGCGAAGCGACGGCGGCGTCAACGTCCCTCTTACGCAGCAGGTTGCGCGTCTGGGGCCGTATCTCGCGCTTGGACCGGATCCTCGTCATGGCGGCATACATAGCCGCCTGGACGAGCCGGCGGGTGACGGAGACGGCGAGGGAGTGGAAGTCCTCGAATGTCGTAGCCCAGATGGACGGGGGCACATTGTCAACGTGGGACCAGTTGTTTCCGGGCACGGACGAGTTCATGAAGAAGCGCTGCGACAGCTTCAGCCACGCCGTCAGGTGGAACATGTCGACCGACGCAAGCCCATGGGTCCCTCCCTCGTCTTCACCCGAGTCGTCTTCCGAGTCATCTCCACCGCGGCGTCGTAGGCGGCTGGCCACATCGGGGGTGAGGTTCCAGATGGCGCCGTCGCCGCTGGCAGCCCACCTGGACTCCTCGCGCTGCTGCTCGCGGGCCTCCTGCCTGATGGACAGCGCGTCGGCCGCCTCCTCGAGCGCATGGCAACACTGCTGGCTCAGCTCCACGGCGGCCGGGTATTCTGCGGGCGTGAGGACGGGACGGCGGTCGGTGCGCAGCCTGGCTGCGAGCTCGTCCTCGAGCTGGTGCAGGTAGTGGTTGACCTCAACGACGCTCTTGGAGCCGACGCGGGTGGCAATGGCTCCCAGGTCGTCACGGCCCAGACGGGCCACGGCCTCGAACAGGGCGCGCTTCTCGGCACCCGTCCACACGACCAGGCCGGTTTGGGTCGTCGCTAGGTCCTCTCCCACGTCCTCCACAATAGCTCCCTGCGCGGCGTCGCGGATGTCCTCGTTGAGCAGGGCTAGGTAGTCTGCGTTTGGGGGGCCCTTTCGCCTCTTGAGCGGCCTGTACGCACCTGCGTCATCTGCTGAGCGCTTAAGAGGCCGTGAGAGGCTCCCATCACTGTCGCTGTCGATGTCGCTGCCGTCGCTATCAATGGCTGATCTACCATCTCCACTGGGCAAGAACTCTTCGTTTTCACTATGTTCCCCCGGGGGCGGCCGTAGTTGCTGTGTGGCCGGGGAGAGCGGCCGCGGCGGCTCGACTCCCGGTGAGGAGGGGCTGGCGGATCTGTGGTCCTCATTCTTCACACTCTGCTCGCCCCGTCCCTCTGGATATCCGGAGACGTCGTACTCTGCATCTGTGTCCATCGCGCTCCCCCCTCTGGACGGTCATAAGACAACGGGATGCTGCCGAGGCGGCGGCGGGTCGTGCACCAGGGTGCAGTGAGGTTTGGCACTGTTCTCTTAGGCACAGGGCACCCGCATATTGTTGACGGTTTGCTTCTTAGACGGCAGTGTTTTCTGTTGGTAAGGGATGAGTTTGGGACCTTGTTGTTGTTGTTGTTGTTGATGTTGCCAAGGCTGGCTTTACACTGAACGAAGTTGGCGATGTTCAAATCTTTTAGTTGCCATTGGCAGCGCGAAGATTCATCACCGCCTCAGAGCATTTCACAGTCCGCGCCAAATGTACGCATTCGCAGGACACAAAACATCAGATTACATATATATAATTATTGAGTCCCCAATCTTCCAAAATCAGCATGAGCATGAGCATAAATAGTTTACGATCATTACAGGCGAGATCACAGGCAGAACGCAGCATCCTGGACCGGTCACGTGCACCCACCCTGGACAAGTTCAAGCAGCGATGCTAGTGAATCCCATGATCGAGACCCATCAACAGCTCGTTTGGCTCGCCTGGGTGCGCATCATAATCCGTCCTGCATGTAGCTATTCTCTGAAAATTATATCGTCTGACATCCGCTATTGGTGTTACAGTCGATGTTTGCCTCGAATTGGTTCTTCTCAAGATCAACGCCTATCATTATGGTAATTCATCTTGGTCGCTCACTAACAAACTTTTTATGCAACATCAGCTCTTGTATTTCCCTTGTTGAGAGGACTGGAACGCGATCATCGTACAATGTTAGAGCTCATCTTATCCAGTATTGCTCATGAATCGCCCAAGATGGCATCGCCGTGCCTCGTGCGATGAACTCACCCACCACCCCTTTCAGTCAGCCTCGTTATGCAGCTCGTGCAGCCACCTAGTCACCCCTACTATTGGCAAGGCATATGAGTGGCCGCCGTGATCCTTCAAGCTCGCCCGTGCCACAGGCAAAGAGGGGTCGGCAAGTTGGGCATCTCAGGCATCCCCAGGCTTCACATCATGGCTTCTCTTCTTCTTGAAGAAGACATCCTCAAATAGCGGCGACGAGCCCCCTCATGTCTAATTTCACCATCGTCTCCTCGACATCTGTACATAAAAATACCCCCGACCAGACACGACAGAATCATCAGACATGCCGCCTAGGACCCGCATGCCCCCAGGCTCCCCTGGAGATGCCGGTCCATCGCAGCAACAGGCCTATGACAACTCGGGCTCGGGAGACCAGTACAACACCTCGGGAGGTCCGCAGAATGTCAACAGCGGTCATGTTTATAATATAACCGCCGCCACTGTGACCTATACGAATGGGTCTATGAAGCTTGGTGAGTGATGGCCCCTCCCCGTGACTACCGCATGTATATATCTGGAGCATCAGCTTACTTACAATTGTATCTTGAAGGAGACGACGGGTCTATGGACCTATATCGACAATTTCTAGATTCTCTCGCTTTCCCAGAAATGAACCACCGGGCCAATACTATCGAGGACGCTGCGTCAGGCACATGCGAGTGGCTACTTCAACACGAAACGTACAATACCTGGGCCTCTAGCGACGGCGGCGTTCTTTGGATAAAAGGACTGCCAGGGTCGGGAAAGTCAACGCTCATACGACATGCTCTCCGCGATATAGCATCGAGTTCGCGTCTTGGAAATGCCATTGTACTGTCTTTCTACTACCATGGCCGAGGTCACGAGCTTGAACGGACCCCAGTCGGGTTGTACCGGTCGCTTCTCTTCCAACTTGGCCAGGTTGACGGAGCGCTATCGAGCGTCATGACCACTCTCACGGCTCGGCACACGGAGCTAGAGTGGAAACTTCCCGAACTACAGCGCATATTCAAGTCGGTTATTCGAAAGATCCTAGAGAGTCGGCCGGTATGGCTTTTTGTCGACGCACTCGACGAGTCCGGCAAGGAGAATGCGATACAGTTGATCAACTCTTTCCTTTCCTTTGTGAAAGATCTCAACAAGGACGACTTAAAGCGCTTCTATATCTGCTTTAGTGGCCGTCACTACCCCCTGCTATTAGCCCGTCCCGGAGAGCACGAGATCCACGTGGAAAAAGAAAATAGAAAGGATATTACGACGTTTGTCCGCGATAGGCTCGAAATCTCCTTCAACGAGGAAGCTCCCGCCGTCTTAGACATGATTACACAGCGGGCCCGCGGCGTCTTCCTATGGGCCTGGCTAGTCGTTAAGAAAATCCAGGAAGAATGCGGCGGTTCTACACTACACGAGATCGAGGCTGCTATTATTTGCATCCCGAAGGAGCTTGACGATATATATCGCCAACTGATTCCCAGGATGAACGCCGAGTCTTTAACTCTTATACAATGGGTATCTTTTTCTTTTACCCCATTGGCATTGAAAGGGTGGCGATGGGCTGCGGTCTTAGCCAATTGCCGGTATCAGACACTGCAAGAGTGCACCGCCGCCAAGAACTTTTGCCCAAACGACGATCAATTATCGAGGCGAGTCCGGGATCTCAGCTGCGGTCTTATTGAGGTTACGGGCTCGCAAACGATACAATTCATCCACCAGACTACGAGGGACTTCTTCATCGACCACGGTCTCGCTACCTTAGCCCAGCACCTGAATGTGTCTACTGGTTCTCAAGTGGAAGCTGAGGCACACTACCAACTATCGAGAACTTGCATTCGATACCTCGCAATTGAGGAAGTTGGTTGGAAGGAATCACACAATAGGATTGAGGAGCTCCGTAACGAGTTCCCCTTTATTGAATATTCGGTCGTGTACTGGCCTGAACACGCAGGGGAAGCCGAAGTTTCAGCAGGCGGGTTTGTTCAGAAGGAGCGGCTTTTGGACTACTTCGACCGGGGGCTCACACAGAAATATGTCGGGCTCCGGCCGCATTTTATGTTACGTCCTAATACAAGAAGAGGACCGGTCCTGATATTTCGGGGAGCAAGTTTTCTCCACGTTGCATGCTCCTTTGGGCTTATGGAGCCTCTGAAGGAGATGCTCCGGGGAGGAACAGTCTCGGTCTTTTCCCAGGACGATTGGGGCTTAACGCCGCTGTCACATGCTGCTGAGCAGGGAAACACGGCCGCCATGGAGCACCTGCTGGAGCCGAACCTCTTACAACTGGAAACCCGCAGCCTCGGGATAGCAAGGCTGGTCCGACACGCTCGACTTATTCACACTCCGGATCACCATGGCAGGACTCCTCTATTTTGGGCTGCATACAACGGCCAGACAGATGCAGCCCATTTCCTTCTAGACCGAGGTGCCCAAGCCGACCCTATCGACCGAAACGGCCAGACTCCTCTCTGGTGGGCTGCAAGCGGCGGCTATATAGATATAGTCCATTTACTACTCGAGCGAGGTGCCCAAGTCGACCCTATTGACCAATTCGGCCGGACTCCTCTACGGTGGGTTGTGAGCATCAATCCACGTATGCGTAGTAGTAGCGATGAACCGACACCTACTATAAGTATACTAAAGCTCCTACTCGACAACGGGGCCTCTATTGACCGCCGTGATAACGACGGCCGGACTCCAATGTCTTACGCGGCCGAAATGGACGCTGAAGAGGACAAAACTGCGAATAGAAAGCTATTGCTATTGCTCGAGAGGGGCGCCATGGTGGATTCTCCGGACAATGCTGGTCGAACGCCCTTGTCCTGGGCCGCTAGTATCGGCTGCATTGAGAATGTGAAGGCCTTACTAGACCACGGTGCGAGGGCGAACTATGCCGATACGTCTGGTCGCACGCCGATTGATTGGGCCATGGAGGAACAGAGGGGTGAGGTCGATGAAGGTGCAGGAAAGGGAGACTATCCCGGCGTGATCTGGATACTGCGTGAAAGGACAGAGTGTGTTCTGGGGGCACGCTAGATCAAGGTCGAACACGGGCAAGGCGTTCGGTCGATTCAGTCTCGGGCAAAATATCGTTCGTTCCTGAAGCGGCTGTCGATGTAGTCATAACATCGGTCATGCGTGTCTGCCTACGGGTAGGTATCCTCGACGCTCTTAATATGAACTCGATGAACGACCGTGCTGAATGGCATGTTGGTTCATTCTCACGGTAATAGCCAACACGGGACCATGGATTTGAATGAAACGTTGGCTGTGACGCATGTTGAGTTGCATGGGAATGAACAGTCCCAAGATCACAAGTGTCTTGGCAGGTAATAATGGCGTCGATGTCGCCCTGTACGAGTCGAGTTGCCAGGTCTTGCTGTCTTCAGTACTAAGTCAAAGTCCCACCTTGGAAGAGAGAAGCAAGTAGCCGGAGAGTCCTCTGCGGAAGTGGAAGGTTGGGGGCTTTGGGGATACCGCCAGAACCAAAGCAGGAGACATGATCGTTGATGGCCTCGAGGAGATCATGGACGAATTGTCGGAGGCGCTTGATGTTGTGAGGCCTCTGTGTCTGAAGATGAGGAGGATATTGACGCCCAGATATCAACCACCATCACCAAGTTGGGTACATTGATCTATAGGCATCAGCAGGTCTGACGATTACTTCAAAGTTGCGAGGTTCTGCTCAAGACTTGCTCCTTCCCGCGTGGTATTTATTGCAATACTCTTAATACAATGGAAGGCACGTTCTGTGAATGATGAAACCGCGGGCTGGAGGGCGACGGAAGCAAGGTTGATCCACTTGTACACTTGTACCGCTCTATCGTCTCCCGCACCCAAAACGGTGCAGTCGCGATAGCCGGTACAACTCTGAATTTTCCTTGCACGACCACCCCTAACAGGGACAGGGACAGGGACACGGCTTGGATTGGACACAAGGAACCTGGAAGACAGACGACAAGGCATCCGTCAACCCACCACGACTCATCATATCGACTCGCCCTGCTTAAGAAAAAAAAGAGCATCGCCATGTGCAATGCTACGCACACTAGGGAAATGTCTGCTCCGGCCGCAGGCGCAACACGGCCGCTGGATCACGGCCTGTTCCTCTGCAGCCCGTCCTAAGTTTGTCCCTGCCGGCGACCCCCTGCGCGTCGTCGCTAGCAGCAATCCGAGTGGCAGCAGCAGGGCATCGTATGCGACGCTGGATCCCGACGGCAGCGCCACCAAACTCAAGCTGCGTAGTTATCAGCTTGAATGTATCAAGTCGGTCATCTCGGCTCTCAAGCGCGGACACAAACGCGTCGGCATCTCATTAGCTACTGGGAGTGGTAAGACGGTAAGCTCTCTCTCTCTCTTTCTTCCTTCCTTCCTCTCGCCTCTCTCCTCTCGCCTCATGTCTCATGCCTCTCGCATCACGACTCATCCTTACTATCCAACCCGACCTAACCTGACCTTCTGCTGATTACCCCTGTCCAGGTCATCTTCACCCAACTCATTGAGAGGATTCAGAGGCGGTCCAAGGGCGGAGGTGACAGGACACTCATCCTGGCGCACCGGCGGGAGCTGGTGGAGCAGGCAGCCAAGCACTGCGAGGTCAACTACCCGGGGAAGCGCATCGAGATTGAGATGGGGTCGCTGCATGCGTCTGGCACGGCCGACATCACGATTGCGAGCGTGCAGAGCATCAACTCCAAGGACCGGCTGGACAAGTACGACCCGTCAGCGTTCAAGCTGGTGCTCGTGGACGAGGCGCACCACATCGTGGCGCCGGGGTATCTGCGGGTGCTCGGCCACTTTGGACTCGACGCCAAGCAAGAAGACTCTCCTGCACTGGTCGGCGTCTCGGCCACCTTCTCGCGCTTCGACGGCGTTAAGCTGGGCGCCGCCATTGACGAGATCGTCTACCACCGGGACTACGTCGACATGATCTCAGACAAGTGGCTGTCCGACGTAGTCTTCACCACGGTCGAGTCGACAGCCAACCTGTCCAAGGTGCGGAGCTCGTCCTTTGGCGACTTCCAGACGGGCGAGCTGTCGCGGGCCGTCAACACGGACGCCATCAATGATATCACGGTGCGCAGCTGGATGGCCAAGGCGTCTGACCGCAAGTCGACCCTCGTCTTCTGCGTCGACCTGGCCCACGTCGCCGGGCTGACCCAAAAGTTCCGCCAGCACGGCTACGACGCCCGCTTTGTCACCGGCGACACCCACCGCGTCGAGCGCGGCGAGACCCTCGAGGCCTTCAAGCGCGGCGACTTTCCCGTCCTCGTCAACTGCGGCGTCTTCACCGAGGGCACCGATATGCCCAACATCGATTGCATCATCCTCGGCAGGCCCACTCGCTCCCGCAACCTGCTCGTCCAGATGATCGGTAGAGGCATGCGCCTCCATCCAGGCAAGAAGAACTGCCACATCATCGATCTTGTCTCCAGCCTCGAGACGGGAATCGTCACCACCCCGACCCTCTTCGGCCTTGACCCCAAGGAGCTCGTCACCGAGGCCTCCGTCGCCGACATGGCGAGCCTTAAAAAGACCCGGGCCGCCGAGGATGAGAGCCGCAAGCTCGCCTACGCGAGGGGTCAGGGCCCCCGCGTCAACTCGGCCGCCGCTGTCACCTTCACCGACTATGAGTCTGTCCTGGACCTCATTGCCGACACCAGTGGTGAGAGGCACATCCGCGCCATAAGCGACTATGCGTGGGTGCAGATTGGCTCCGAGCGCTTCATCTTATCCGCTCCCAGTGGGTCCTACATCCGCATCGAAAGGGTTGCCGAGCCGCAGCTTCTTCAGCAGTCTCCCCCTTCCTCGGAGACGACTACCTCCGGTGGCGGTGCCGGGGCGCCTCCGGCCTACAGGGCAGTTGAGGTGCGGGCTCTCCCCACGGGCATGTCCCGCTCCCCGTTCGCGGCCCCCCGCGAGATCCTCACGGCCTCGACGTTTAGCGATGCGGTCCACGGGGCGGACAGCTATGCGGCTAATGCCTTTCCGCACACCTTTATCCACAGGCACCAGTCCTGGCGCAAGCTGCCCCCGACCCAGGGTCAGCTCGACTTCATCAATAAGCTGCGTGGCGCGTCCCGTCCCGTGCGGGTGGCCGATCTGACCAAGGGGAAGGCGGCAGACATGATCACCAAGCTCAAGCATGGTGCCCGTGGACGGTTCGCCAAGCTCGAGGCCGAGCAGCGGCGGAGAGAGAAGCAGACAACTGCGGCTGGCGCCAGGGATTCCCGCGAGAGGGTGCGGGTTGGGCCAGTTGGGGCCTAGAGAGCGTTCAAGTGTCGCTCGATGTACACTATCATATCTGTTTTCTTCTTCTTCTTTGTATTATACCTCTCGTATAGACCATCTCGGCGTTTTTGGCGGACACAATCCTTGTTTTGCTCTGAGGCTGCCCTTTGTCGCAGCAGGGGAGAGCAAGCGTATACCACATCACCGTTAGTAATTACACACCAGACACAACCAACTGTCTCCTTCCAAATCAGAACAACAGCGACGAAAACATGGAACACACTTGTATTCTATCATGAGCCTGTATCAGACTTGTCTCTCGCTGTCACAAGCCTATTTGTCAGCTCCATGTGATGCCGTGGCCGAAGCCGGCGGCGGAGAAAGAAAATGAAAAAAGGGGCACACGAACGCCGCCCTCGGCACTTGGACGCCATCCCCCAAAGTAACACGGGGACACACACTTTCTTTCCCCTTTGCAGGAGCCAAATGGAGACCAGGAAAACAATGACGATATCTGCAGAGAATGGGAGCATGTGATGCTTTCTTCTTGAGCCCCTTTGGCGGTGAGCGGGCAGACAATGGTCACGGGAGGTCCGCCCTCGGAGGTGTGCTCGGAGCAGATCGAGGAGGACACCGCCCCCTTTTTTTTTTCTTTTGCACGTCAGATCTTTGAATGAAGAGCATCAGGTGGCACAGACTTATATGGATGCATACAGAGACTATGAAGAGGTCACTTGTTGCTCCTTCCATTGCCTTAATAGGCCCCGTCGTTCGTCTTGGTTGGTCTGGGGTGTGCCAAATCCAGATCCCCCGCCCTCGGAAACTCGGCGCTTTCGAGCCCATGAATCACAGAATCTGGCCGCTTGTTAGACGGCTCTGTTGCCTAGTAGTCTGCTGGCCATCGGATCATAACAGACTCCGTTCCCCCTTTGTTTTTCCTTTTCCATTGTTCTCCTTTCCTTTCCTTCTGTGCCACCCCCCCGTTCAGTTACCTTGAGGGACATGGACCATTGCCATTCTTCTCTCCCGTTGTTTCTCGAGGACCGATAATTCTCTTGAAAGCTGTTTCTTTCCTTCATCCTCTTCTTCATCTTCTTCTTCTCATTCTTCTCTTCCTAGAGGGGGGCAATACAGAACAAGACGATCAACAACAACTCCCCATCACAGAGGCAGGGATAGCCCCCTTCTGCTTCTTGTTCTTCTTCTATTCCTCGATCGCTCCTTCACTTCCCAAATCGCTTTTGTTGCCTTTGTAACATACTACTCACGCCGTGTACCGCACAAACAACACAAACATGGGGGAAATTCCTTGCACTACCAGCCCGCTCTCTACCCCAGCTCCATCTCTCGTCAATCCCGGGAAGAGATTGCTCATCACCATTCCTTGTGCTCCAATCTTTGATGCAGTCACGATGCTGAAGAACCTCTTCACCGGCCTCGAGCAGCCTCTTGACGGCTTGCCTCCTGCTCCCGCTGGCGCCGCCGATCATGTCGCCAGCCTGACTCACTCCGTTTCGGATACCGGAAGCAGCATCTCCGGGGATGGAGTTGGATCTCTGTCTTCCTCGCTTCAGGCATCCCATGACTCTGTAACCACCGTCGAAGGAGGCACATCTGTCTCCCAGGCGTCGCCTTCGGACTCATCCGTCTCGACGCATCTGTCTTTTGCTTCTTCGTCCGCCAGGTCCGAGCCACCTTCGCCCACCTTCTCGCTTGTGAAGAATGGAAATATCATCAACAACCATTCTGTGGCTGGAGACGAGCCTCGCTATGAGCTCCCACTCAACGTACCCGTGGCCCCCGCAGAGGGAGGCGGCAGCGGATCCATGGGTAACGGCAGCGGTTCCGTGGGTGGCACCACACCGTTTGATATTGAGCCCCAGGAAACTTTTTCCCTCGCGGATAGATACCCACGCCGGCGCCTTTCACTCGGTCCCATGAACCCAGGGAGCCCCGATGATGAGCCTGAGTTCTATGACGGGCCCCGTTTCCGGGCCGAGCCCGACTATCCTCCTCGTATGGCCGGTCCCGGTGGCCCCATGCGCCGCTTCCAGCAGTACTATCCCAACTTTGGCACATCGGATATCGTCAGCGACTATGCCAAGATGACTGGCAAGATTGACGAGGATGTCTACAGTCATGAGAGGAAGATTGAGGAGGTGAGGTGTCGGATTCGCCAGAACAAGCGCGCCATCGAAAGAATTCAGACGGAGATGGAGTGCATCAAGACGATACGCAACCCCGAGAAGCGCGAGAGGAGGCTCCGACCTCTTAACAACGACATGTTCAATCTCGAGGAGGAGAACAGCTACCTCCACGATGTCCTCCGCGGTGCCTTCCGCCACGGGGAGCGCCTGGTCCTCCAGGGCTTGGGGGACACTACCATTCCGGAGCCGACCCCTTTTCGCCCTGGGGTGCCCCTGTCCACCATGGGCAACATGGCCAAATCCATGTCCCTCTTTCTCCCTACCCACGATGAAACCAAGCCTCGCTTGAATGCATTCAAGAAGCTCGAAGTCATGGTGCCCGACTGGTTCCCCATCTTCCTGGACTACGACATTGTCCACTTCCCGTCGCATATGTCTATGAAATCCGCCTTCCTCGACCTGCTCAACATCATTCACGACCTTGAGGAGAAGATTGCCGTCAACGCCGCCAAGGCTGCCGCCACGGCTGCCGCAGATGGCGGCAACGATGACAATGATGGCAGCGCATCCAAGGCCGCTTACAAGCCCTTTGACAAGCAGTGGCACTCTCCGGACCGTGCATGGGACACCGCCAAGAGACAGCGAATGGGCGGCTAGTGGCTGTGCCGTTCCGACAGAGGTGCTCCCAAGGCAGAGCGTGCCTGCGATCGGTGCCACTGCCCCGAGGCTGTCGCGCGTCGCGAGAGGAATGACCCTGAAGTTCCCAAGAGAGAGCTCGACATCATCATGAATGCCATGGACAGGGCCCAGGCCGAGGTCATGCGCCAGGACCAGGAAATCATTGCCAAGCGACCCACGAATGAGTTCTGAGAATCCACCCTGGATACTCCCAGGCGCAAAGACGCCTTGATTTTCTCTCTTACGTTTGTCATTTCGTTCCCTTATAGCACTTCATTCCACCACAGTCACAAGTCACACAGACATTGCATCGGCATCGGTCGGACAAGGAGCAAGGCGCAAGGCGCAAGGAGAGGAACTCGGTTTGAAATTGAATGCATATGGTCAGATTCAAGAAAAGGATACGGAAAATCGAAAAAAAAAAAAAAACACTTTGCATCAAAGGATCTGATATAGGAGTACTAAAGGAAGGATAAGACCCCAGACGAGAAAAAGAAACACGAAAAAGACCAAAAACAAAAACCAACAACAGAGGCATGCATATCACGACTTGCAAAAAAAAAAAAGGGGCTGAGTTTGGGTTTCATTTACACTCCAGACGTTAGAATAGACTGATGAATGCATATGCCACAGGGGCTCCTTTCCTAAACTGTATCTTCCGTGTGTGATTGATTTCTTCTACTTTTATATGACACGGACAGCAGAAAAACAAAAAAGTGAAGCTATTGCCAGCACACATATAAGTGACGAGACGACAGAGAAGTGGTGTTATAGAATGGCTGTCTCAACCCTGAACCCTAAACCATAATTCAGCCCACTAGCCAACTCCCAAATCGAATGTTAACAGCTCCCACCAACAACTTTCACCTACCATTTCCCAAAAAGAAGAATCACAATCCAATGCAGCAAAGATCATAAAAATGAAAACGACATACACATACAGCAGCAGGTGTTCGCCGGTCGTCTACGACTCTTTTTTTAACCGACGTTATGCCGTAGGCGCCCACTGCTTGAACCCGATGGATGTCTACTAAACATCAGTTGGTAGTTGCATTTGCCTGTGTATCTCCTCTCCAGCTACCCAACATGTCTAGCTCGCCCCCACTGGAAACTCAAGATCGCATTTCAGAACTATCCTATCGGCCGCGCGATCTCCTTAATTCCATGATCACCCTGGCGGACTCGAGTCTCCCGAAGTGCGATGCCATCACCCCCCTCGCGTGCAACCGCGCCGACTCGTCATCGCTCGGCGCGCTCGGCCGACTGCCCGCAGAAATCATGCTTGTCCTGCTCGGCATGCTGGATCCCCAGAGTCTCATCCGTCGATCAGAAACGAGCTCGCGGGCCAACCGTGCAGTCAAAGCCCAGCCTTCTTATAGGCGCCTCATCACTATTGCCCCGCAGGCCCTGGCAGCCCTCAGCGGCACAAGGCTACTCCATGTACACACGGTCGATACTCTCTGCTCGACGCTCAGGACAGAGCGGTGTGCTGGATGTACCGAGTATGGTGAATTCCTATTCCTCCCTACGTGCGAGAGGTGCTGCTGGGAATGTCTCCATTACCACCCGTCGTTCCGCCTCGTCACACCAAGGCAGGCACAAAGATTCTTTGCCCTCTCAGAACGCCTAGTCCAGCGCCAGCTACCTGCTATCCATGTTATACCTGGGAACTACGGCATAGCGGCCACCAGCTCAGTCCACATATCTCTCGTCAGTGCCAAGATGGCCAAATCCCTCGCCCTCGAGAAATATGGCACGGCCGATAGACTAGCCTCGGCAGTAGCAAGGAGATGCGTCCGATCCACCCGTGCTCAACTCGAGGCTCAGTATCTTCACCGCGTCTATCCACGAGACCAGGACCCACTGTTTATCCCGAGCGAGGGGAATGTCCCGCCCAACGACTTTCATGGCATGGCTTGCGTGCCATTCCCTTCGCTCTCGACATCAGGCACCGTCGAAAATGGCCTATGGTGCCGCGGCTGCGAGTATAGCCACAGGTTGCGCAACACTTCGCGTCTACCCCAAGGTGATCTCGAGGCAATAGTACCTGCTAGTCTTGGCCCAGCACGGGTGCTCCTAGGCTTGGAGAGGAGATCCTGGTCCAGGTCCTCGTTGCGTCTTCACATGGAGACTTGCTACGGCATACATAAGATACTGGACCAGTCATTGGCGTCGGATGGCTGAAACCATATGTACTCATGAAGCTCTAGTACGAACATAATACTACTCATGGCACGCCGGACACTGGATTATGAAGGGACAGCACGAGAAAGGAGCAAACGAAAGGTATAGTGACAATGGTGCAGTGCTAATGAATATGATCGAAAGACGACTACTCTGCACGGCACTGCGAAGGATATGGTACTTTGCATGTATGTATATTTTCCGGTATGCGGTATGCCGAAGGTGTAAGTCTCGCACCTTCCCATGTGAGCTACACTGCTTGGATAAAGTCCGGGGCGCCTTCGACTTCGACACAGTGATACAGCCGAGACTGATCCTTTCCCATTTCTCTCCCCGCAAGCTACATGTGTATGCGGCCCGAAGCCGTGGACTAGCATACACATAACCCGTGGTGATAGCCAAGGCCAGCTGAGCCGAGCAACTTACGCATTGCGCTATACAAGCTCAAGAAAAATGACAGAGAGATAGGCCAAAAACAAAAATACAAAGGCCGAGCAGCAAAAAAAAAAAACATACAACAGCAGGTGTTCGCTGGTCGTCACCGACCCAACTACTGATCCGCCGCTCAGAAATCTTGCCATCCGGGGCAATGGCCTCCAAAACTGGATGTTGTAGAATCAAGAAATGGCAATACATGCTCTAATTAGAACAGTTTCTGTGACGCTACCATTTCTGCTGCCGTCTGGTTGCTGTCTTGGTCATTTGCCTCTTGTCGCCTTATTCCTTTGCAATGATCCCTATTGCTTCTTTAAGGGAACCTGATCGGTGAATAGGCCGCATCAACTTGCTCTAGAATGGGAGTCTGTGCTAAAAGCATCGAACTCAAGGTTTGAATATTTCTTTGGCTGAAATCCTAGGAAGATGAAACGAAACCATTTTTCAACTTAGGAATCGACATTAACATACGAACGTACTGGACACTCTACAAATGTCAACCGTTCTCAGAAAGGAGAAGACTCTTTTAGTCTATCTTTCATCCTATGAAAAAAAAAAAAAAATCTAACAAGGTTATCAGACGGGTTGGCGGCATCGCTATGGGTCCGAAACTTGACTACCGGCTTTTGAATAAGTTTATAGAAGAGGTAGAAGAGAGGGGGATACGAATCACCTTCACAATTGACAGCGTTTTCTTTCATGACTCCAAAGCTGCATCCGCTTACTTGTATTCGGGAGTCGCGCCGGCAAGGCTGTTATGAAGTTGCATGTGGAATGGGTGAAGTCAGGTAGGTAACACGACACGCCTTTGTCTGCCATTGAAAGGAATGAAGACTGGAGAAGCAAATGTAATGGTATATGTAGCAATGAAAGGTAATGAATCGAAAGCAAACCTCGTCCTAAGTAATACACTCCTGATCAAACAAGCCCTTCTCCTGAGCTATCCTCATCACCACCACCTAGAAGACAACCCCCGTATCAAATAGCATTCTCTTCGATGAACAGACCCTTCGACCAACAACCTATTCGTCTAAGTCCCTCTCCTCGTCGTCTTCATCGTCATAGTCGCACTCGTCATCTTCGTCGTCCTCATCATGCTCATCATCGTCTTCGTCATCCTCGTCCCGTCCCTTGCCGCCATAATTGGCTCGTCGGGTTTGGCGCCTCTTGGCCATTTTCTGAAGGGATGTCTCGGCTCCATCTTCACCGCCCGATTCCAAGGAAAGGCGAAGGTTTCTCGCAAGTGTATCGGACACGTCTTCGTCTTCTTGATCAGCAAGGACAACTCGTTCCATGCCCCAAAATTCGGCGGCCTGGGCTGGCGTAAGGAAGCCCAGCTGGCGGGCAAGCTTGAACAGTACTGAGCCAGTCAAGTACGATCCTGGCGAGAGCCAGAGCTCCTTGGCCCGGTCGGGAAGCTTGTGGCGGTCGAAGACGGCGCCGGGGACCTCGGCACGCTGTCTGTGGAGGATAGAAACCGCGAACTTAAACCAGAGAAAGCGTCTGGCCGGTCGCATGTCGCCCCGGAATTGGAGCTTAGCGCCGTCGAGTTTGGCGCCGCAAAGGATTCCAGGAAGGCGAACGTCCTCGCAAGCGGAGGGTTCGAGTACCACGACTTGGAATTCTCCTTCGTCCTCGGCGGGGATGATAGTTATGACACCAGTGTCCCACCATCTTTCATAGATGTAGTTGATCAAAAGCCCGTTAGTAGGCTGCCAAATATGGCCTTTCGGGTCCGTCGTCTCGCCAAACAGCGCCTCTGCAGCATTTTCCCCCACATTCTTCTTAACAATGTGGGCTGCCCGCATGAGCTTGGGGTCAAAGAATGTGCCCGAGATAGGACACCATAGGGCGCTGTCGGCGGATTTCGAATTTTCTTTCGCCTCGTACCCCTTTATGAGGGAAGCACGGAACTGGGACTGGGTGTTCTTGGGCTTTGTGTGCTTGATGGTCCTCGTGGCGTTGCGGGGATTCTGAAAAGCGCGGAGCAGCCCGTCAATGTAGGACCAGTCGTCCTGGAGTTCCACGCGGAGCAATTGCGCATCGTCCTTGATGCGCCCGAGAATATGGTGACGATTATTGGAAATTGTTGAGATGCGGGCGAGAAAATAATTAACCTTTGCCTCATTCTCTGTTAGGGTCTGGTTGTATTCTTGGCCGGTTATGTCTAAGGCCCCGATGGCCCATTGGATGCGGAGGATCTTGCCGGTCTCTTCGGCTAGAGCGAGTCCAGCCTCAAACTCGGCCAGTCTTAGAGCTAGGAAGGTCTTGCCATCAACCTCTCGTTGGCTCTGGGACTTGCCAGGCTTGGGCCTTGAAGCCGGGACCTCCTTGGCTGCATCAATCTTCTTCTGAAGGTCGACGTGTAGTTCCCCGAGTTGAATTGCTTGTTCGGCTGTTAGGCCGCGCTTGAGCTTTGGTGGGAGGTATGTCTTGGTAGCGATGGCCATCTCGACCAACGGAGAAGCGGCAAGGGGAAGGACCCGCTCTTTGGGTGGTGGGGTCGTAGGCGGTTCCATCTTGTTCGTTTGGTCGTGTGGTATCAATGATCATCAATTTGTGACATGCTGTGCGGAGTACTCGTAGTGTGGATGCGCGGTACGATGTGATGATGGTGGTGTGGGGGGTTGGAAGCCAGGAGACAAATTAGATTATAGCTTTGTTTTTGTGGCCCCATGCACTGACCCAGACAAGCAGTCATTACTAATTAGGGTACAGTAGCCGGCGGCGACTACATAGGCCGCTAGTGGCCTAAACAGTCTAGGCCACCGGTAGCCTAAATTATATTAGCTAGATCTATAGAATTTATAGAGGTATATGCATTTATACGCATTTCTTATATAAATATATATACCTCTATAAATCCCTTAGATTTCTATATACGCGTCGCTAGCTACTAGCATTAGTATTAACCTTATTATCGCGATATATTAATCGATCGTAACTACGCTATAGAAAACGATAACCGCTCGTAAGGATTTCTAGATAACTACCTTCCCCTAGAAGATAGTTTTATATCTCGCGATATAGCTATAGCTATAATAAACGTATAGGCTAAGCCTCGCGGCTACGTATTCGTTACGGGGAAATCTAGGAGGACGGATAACGGCCGTATTAGTCTTATCCTTACGTGCGATCGTAATAAGTAACCGCTAAGTATAGATATCGAGAGGTAGCGCTAAACGAATTCGCGTCGAACTAGATATATATTCTTAGTTATTCTAAAAGAGTCTCTTAATCGTTCTTTATAGGCACTTCGCTATCGCCTAGGCGCCTAATACGTATACTATAACTATCCTCTAAGCTATAGTCTATTAGCGCACCCGGTATATCGTAGGATATTAAAGCGAGAGAAAGGCCTTATCGTAAACCTTTCTAATTCTAAGATCGTACTAAAGGATATATAGACCTATATACGAAACGAAATAGAGACGATCGCTACGCGAAAGGATATTAATAACTATATCGTAGTAAGTAAACGGGATTACTATAAAGGCTAAAGCGTAATTACGGTATTCGCGAAGAATCTTAAAGATAAAGGCTTCTTGTGACGGTTGGGTCAACTCTGTGCTACAGGGTAGTTAGAGATGATGTCGTTTTATGTTGGCGAGGCCGTTAGGGTGTCGGTTAAGCAATGTGCAGTCACAGTCGCAGGTGTGTTACGACCCATTATGCGGCCTTCACGTGCACCCCACTTTTTTCTATGATATCTCACTTACTCATCACCACACTCACTTACAACTAACAACGCGATCATTGCGATCATTCGAGCTCCTGCGATGATCGCCTCGACCACTACTACGATCACTAAAATAACCTAAACGATCATTACGATCACCCCCGTCACTCCTAATGATCGCCTAGTATATAGTTAACTCATTCCTTATAGCATAGACAGTCTCTACTAGCTATTAATAATATAGTTAACGCTTCTATTGAACTAGTTCCTAATATTAAGCACCTGCGACTATAACTGCACATTGCTTAACCGACACCCTGACGGCCTCGCTAATATAAAACGATATTATCTCTAACTACCCTGTAGTATAGAGTTGACCTAACCGTTATATATTAATAGCTCTTATTCAGACCGTTACCGTGTTACACGCTGAGCAATATTCGACACTATGGCTCCTTGTGACGGTTGGGTCAACTCTGTGCTACAGGGTAGTCAGAGATGATGTCGTTTTATGTTGGCGAGGCCGTCAGGGTGTCGGTTGAGC
>FYEU01000256.1:93615-285798 GCA_900188575.1 Geosmithia putterillii | reverse complement strand
CCCCCCGACAATAAATATCATACACATCTCACACTCTTCACATAAAATATGTCTATGGAAGACACAAATGCCAGCCATCAGCCCTTCCAGTGTCTTGTATGCCACAGTCGTTTCACGCGACACGAGAATCTCAAGCGACATGCTGTCCTCCACTCGCGGTGCCGGGATGAGCCTGTGCTATCCTGCGACATATGTCGAGTAACATTCTCCAGGGTTGATCTGCGCAAAAGGCATATGAAGCGGAAGCACCCCCAGTACCAGGAGCAACCGGCGGCAGAGAACGCGTCTCGTACAGGGAGTGAGACGCGCAAGACACCTTCAAGGTCGCCTCCCGGACACTCAGGGGATTCAGGTGAAATGACACTGGACGGCGGAGATTGGGAATCAGCTTTGCAAACGATGGTCGATAATACTGGGAATTCGGGAGATCAGTCACGGGGAGATTTCGAGTACATGCGCGACTCCACAGTGATCAGCCCGATATTCGGAGAAGCCGACTTATTGAACGCAAACGAACATTTCGCCCGAATGTTTCCAGACATTATTGTCCCCCCAAGCCAATTCTCATTGCAGCAACCGGACCTTGCTTCCAACGTCGACACATCGAGTCCAGCCAACAGCAATGGGGAATACAAGAGCCCTCTCGATATTATGGAAGGGGAAGCGGAGGCTTGGTTCCCGTCAAAGTCTCAAATGGAACGCGGATGCAAGCTTTTCTTCGATAACGTCTCCCACTTTGTGCCTTTTCTCCACCAGCCAACTTTCTGCATTGGGACTTCGGCGAGCCATTTGATTCTGAGCATGCTGTGTCTTGCCTACCAGCACGGCGAAGACCCGGACTGCGAAGAGGATCTCGGATCAGGGTCAGTGCTGTCAAGACGTTGCTTTGAAAAGGCCCGCGGGCTCATCGCCATCCACGAGGCAAATATGAGTGAGCCCACAGACCTGGCGGAATACGTCCCAATGGTCCAGTCTTACCTCCTTCTACAAATATGCAGTTTCATGTATATTTGTGGAAATGGCGGTTCGGCATACGGGCTGAGAACGCATTCGAAGATGATATCCCTTGCCCGAGCAGGGGGGTTGATGCAGCAAATATCGCCGAATCTCGAGTCGGCCAAGGATCTCGAGTCACTGTGGAAGCAATTCGTGAAGGCTGAATCCCACAAGCGGACACTATTTGCTATCCATCAAATAGACTCGCTCTTCTATCAGCTCATGTCTATTCCTCGGCAGCTCTCCAACCTCGAGATCAAGAACGATCTTCCCTGCGCGGAAAAGGACTGGTCAGCATCATCCGCAGGCGAATGGGCCCATCGGCGATTACTCCACGGCAATGCATCTGTGAGATATCTAGATGCTGTCCGGCGCTTCCTTTCACCGGCTCAAGGAACAGTAGACGGGATTCCGCCATTTGACCCATACGGGGCTATTAGCGTCTCCCACTTTTTGGTGTCCAGTGCCCGCGAGGTCTCTGGTTGGTCTACCATGTCAGGAATACTTTGCACGGAGAGGATACAACCTCTTCAATCATCTATTCGAGCTCTGGGACCATTCATGTGCCCTAGCACTCAATCGGCAAGCAATGTTCCCCATTTAGCTCTCTGCGAGGCGACTTGGCAAACAGCAATGATTGAGGTCCATACTTGGTCCCCATCTCATACTGGTGGAATAGTTGAGGGAAGCATGGACGAAGTGCTCCACCAACTCGCATATCTTGCGCCATCTACGGACGTTGTTAGTGACCCCGCGACAGCCAAGGTCATACAGCCTCACATTGATTGGTTTTTGAGCTACTTGGACACCACATGCCCTGTCACTTCAGAGGCACCTTGGGTGTCAATATATGCATACAAATTGTTCATCATAGCTTGGCAGTTGACTAGGGGCAAAATACCGGGTGCAATGCAGGTCGTGGGAGTCGAAGATGGGGATGTAGCCAGCGCTTTAAGTTGGGCAAAAAAGGTCTTTCAACGACGGCAGAGGTGGCAGCTGGGGAGAATAATTATAGCATGTTTAGATACGTTCGATTTGTAATACGTCTAAGCCAATATATTTGACACTGCAGACATCCAAATAGTGGCCTGCCATGAAATATCCTTATGTACATATATTCAATCCATTCAACTTCAGCGCCCACCCAGAGCGAGACTACCGAGTGAAGCGGTGCCTAGGGGGCTGTATTGGAAATCCGGAGATTCCGCTACTTGAACGTACTGTGAATACGTCCATTGACAGTCTCTCCGACGAAGCTAGGCTGAGAATACTCGTTTCCCCTTGGACCAGGTTTGGAACACCGTGGTCTCCAGTAGGGTCTCGGGAGTCCACGAAGTATCCAGCAAGAGAAAATCAGCACGCAGACCGGGGACGAGCGCCCCAGTCCATTCATCAGCAAACCGAGAGTACGCCGCACCAGACGTCGCAGCAACAACGGCGCTTGTCAAGGTGAGTCCATTGTGCGGGTGTGTTGTTACCGGGGACGTCGGCTTCATGGCAGACCTCCTGGTAGTAGCCGTGTAGAGATTCGGCAGAGGCAAGTGTCTGGCGGTGGGGGCGTCAGTTCCGATGGCAACACAGCCATGACCATCGTGGAACTCCCTGTAGGCGAAGGCGCGCTGCCAAGGCTCGTCGCCAATTAGACCAGGGTACGCTTTGAGTACCTCTGGGTCCGAATGAACGGGCTGAATTGAGGCTGTGATGCCCAGCTTCCCCAGTCGCTTGGCATCCTCCTCCGTCGTCAGCTCAAGATGTTCTATCCGATGGCGTCCGTGAGGTTGGTTCAACGAGGCAAGGGCATCGATGGACTGCGTGACGGCCGCGTCACCAATAGCGTGGATAGCACATTGCATACCAGCACCGGCAGCACGCCCGAGAACAAATCTCATAGCTTCGGTGGGCCAATGCGGACCGACCAGGTCGGACTGCCCAATGTACGGCTGGCTCAGGGCGGCGGTGCATCCATCCACGGTACCGTCGGCCATCATCTTTGTGCCCACAACGCAAAACTCCGGCGACGAAGATGGGTTCCACTTGGCATGGGCAGCAATCGCAGCATCGACGTTTTCCGTAAGCGCAGCCCTGTCAGACGTGTATGCCACGAACCAGTGAGCCGCTATGTGAACTGGCAGGCCGCCATGAGTGTCCCGGTAGAGCACCAGAGCATCCCATGTGTTGTCATCCATCAGCATGTCGATGACGCCTGTATATCCCGCCGACACGTAGGCATCAAAGGCGCGCTGCAGGGCGCGCTGCTTGGCGTCGGTCGAGTAGCTACGCATGAGGAAGGGCATGATGTAGTCCACGAGGGCCATCTCGGACACCAGTCCCGTGGGTTTGCCGTCTGGCCCGGAAGTTATATCTTTCCCGTACTTTTCCTGTATCTCTTTCATGGGAAGCTCTGCCAACGCAGCCGAGCTTAGCCACGTCGAGTGCAGGTCGAGGGATTCGATATAAATGGGTCGCGGGTCCAGGTCGTCAATCATGCTGGCGAGTGCTTCGCCTCCCGTACTACCCTGTTGCCAGCCGCGACAGAGGACCCGAGGAAGATCGGGGTGTGACTGCGCGTACTCTCTGACGGCGTCGCGTATCTCGGAGAGGGATGCGCATTCAGTCACATCAAGTTTCTCAAGTGAGTGGCCAAAGAGCATCATGTGCACGTGGCCGTCAATGAAGCCTGGCACAATGACACGGTTGGATACATCAATGACCTCGGCGCCTGACTGTCTGGCCTCTTCGATGATGGTATCGCTGGCGGACCCGACGTGCAAAATCACATCCTTGTCGATGACCATTGCTTCTTGGAGCGTGGCTGTTTTGGTGGCGTCATCGTAGGAGAAGATTCGGCCGCCCGTGAAGATGGTTTTATCCGGAGACATGGTGTTTGCTGAGATGAGCGACCGTTCGCTTGTTATTCCTTATGGTTCATGAGAGTTTCCAGTGGATTTGATCGAGCAATTGAATATGCAATGACTGGATTTTCCAGTATAATATCTTCATGTATGTTCGTTCAATGGTTGCATCCGTCAACAGACGATGGACGATCCAGGTCTTGTTACAGACCCCAGACCGGGCAGCCGCGGCCCCCGCGTTTGCTAATCCATTCTTGGTAATTTTTTGGCCCATTTATACATGAACTAGGTGGCTAGGGTGGCATGGCGGCCAATGCCTCTTTTTACCGACGGACCATCCGACGAGATACGATAATCCATGTATGATGAAGGGCGTCATGTACATTCTTATCTAGGTTCAATGTCGGACTCCGCCCCACTTAAATACGCAATACCTCATTGAATGCCGATTCAACAGTATAGAGTCGCATTATCGTGAGCATATGGGTACACAGTGGGATAAGAAACTCTCAATTTCGACCACCCTTGGTATTAATAATGCGCCTCGAAACGGCACCCGGAAAGCAGTTAGCATCATACTGGGGGGGCATTACGTACATCTATGTAAGCAGTATCACTTACCTCCCGTTGCACGGCAATCGCTTCGGCGAGATAACAGCCAGATATCTCTACGGGATAATATAATATCCTCAGAACCCCATTAAAGGTATAAGGGTACATGTTTGGATCTCTTCTCGTTGTTTCTATGTTCACATACATGCATTTTGATCTGGACTGGATTATATACTATACTGGTGAATATGGGTTCCTCGAATGATGCTAGCTCGCCGCCTGGTACAGCATCTATCCAAGGTGCGTTTCTTGTTGCCCAGCGATGATCTGAGATAGCCATTTTCTAACAGGGTATGCGATTCAACATCCAGATCTCCGCCAAGGACGCGGTGATGCCGAAATCATTCTCATCCCACAAGCCAGCCAGGACCCGAACGACCCTCTGGTTCGTACAACTAAGCTCATATCAACGAAACGGCAAGCAGTTGCTAATACACATATCGCCTCCCCTAGAACTGGAACAAGTGGGAAAAATGGCTCAACCTTGGTCTGGCTTGTCTATATTCCCTTATTGTCTTCGCCCTGTAGGTGCTTTTCCGCGAAATATATTGTGTCGGTGCATACATGTATACATGTACATGCACGCATCATGTGTGGATGGAATCTGACTCGCTTTATCAAACCAGTGTTGGCGTTGCGACACCAACATGGGGCCCCATGAATGCGGAATTGGGATTCTCATACGCCGTCATGAACTATAGCTATGCGGCAGGGTCTGCGGCTCTGTGCATAGGTGCCCTTTTCTTCATACCGTTTGCCCTCAAGTTCGGCCGACGCCCGATGTATCTCCTCAGCCTCGTCATACAGCTCGGAGTTGGCATATGGGCAGCCAGGATACAGACAGTGGCCGACTTGATTTTGATCAATGTCTTCAACTGTGGTGTTGGGGCTCTGGCAGAGGTCATTGTGCAAATGACGATTGCCGACGTCTTTTTCGTTCACGAGCGCGGCACCATGAACGCAATTTACGTCTGGACAATGCTTGTCGGATCAAACCTCGGCCCTGTAGCATCAGGCTACGTCACCCTCGGTCTTGGTTGGCGGTGGGTATGGTGGATGGTCGCCATTATCCTTGCCGCTTGTCTCGTCCTTTTTGCCTTTATGTACGAGGAGACAATGTACTCGCGCAACACGTTTACAATCGAGGCTGTGGTGCCCGCTGCTGATGATGCCGTTGAAGACAAAGGTTTTGACCTAGACAACATGGCCACTGTCAGCAAAAAGGTCAAAAATCTCTCCCCAAGGACTTCGGTTGATCTTGTCCCGCAACCTCCGAGAAAGACATACTGGCAGAAACTGGCACTTTTGTCAGACTCGGGCATCGAATTCGGCCAACTTCTTCGGCATGTCTCGAGGCCCTTCAGCATGTTGATCATGTTTCCGGCTGTCTTGTATGTCGCGGTTCTGTACGGAATGGTCACTGCTGGGTTCCAGATGACCATCACCGTCATGTCGACATATCTCCCCCAGGAGCCCTACTCTTTCAGTGCCTCCCAGGTTGGGCTAATGAGCGTTGCATCTTTCATTGGTGCCACAGCCGCTTCCTTATTGGCAGCCCCTCTTAATGACAGACTTACCTTATTTCTCGCCAAGAGGAACAACGGCGTGTTCGAGCCCGAGATGCGACTGTGGCTCCTCTTGGCTTCCTCTCCGCTCGTAGCAGCAGGGTTTATGATGTTCGGCTACTCGCTTGCCGATGGAAGGCATTGGATTTATGTGGCCACTGGTCTCGCACTGTTTGCGGCAGGCATGACACCAGTTTCCAGTGCTTCCTTGACATTTGTCACGGATTCATATACTGATGTGAGTTCTTTCCGAGTCCATCAGGTGCATGTGTGGGTTAGAAGTCGGGGCTAATACTAATACGGCGTGGGGACTACAGGTCATTGCGGATGCAGTTGTTGGAATTGTCTTTGTGCGCAACGCTTTCGCGACAATATTCGTTTTCGCATTGCCGCCGTGGCTCAATGGGATGGATATCAAAGGCATGGCTCTGATCATGTCTCTCCTACTATTGGCCACTTGCGTCGGCAGTGTCATCTTTATCTTTTTCGGTAAGAGGTTCCGTATCCATACCGCCAAGTCGTATGCTTTATACGCAGCCCAGATCGCAAAGGGCGATTCGGCGCCCGATGCATAGTAGTACCAACCTATAGTACCAACCTTTCCTGTGGAGATGCCGAACCTGTGCGTTGGGATCCATTCTTGTACAGGCCTGGCCTGAGGAATATGGAACAATTAAAAACCATTCCGTCCATTACCAGCCCTTTCATTCGGTGCTAGTATTATGAAGACACGGCAGTGCTCTTAGGTGAAGTTATGGACCTGCAGCATGACCTACATACATGTACATGTAAGGTAGTTAAGGAAAAAGAGCAATGGGCCGGGAAGGGACCAAAGTCCCGGAAGGGTGTAAGATGGACCAATCTTGGTCGTTATTATACGTACATATCCAACACCTGGAAACTGCTGAAGATGAGAACATGCAGCTGCAGGGCTACGACACTGGAGTATTAGCTTGAGAAGTAACTATATGTATTAAGGGGCATAACTACAACAAACCACATACGTACTACATATATAATTGCTAGTGTATATGCGATAACGGCCATAGTGTCACTGTTTTCATTCAACTTTTCTTATATACACAATCCCCGCATCCACATGCTCGCGCCCATATAGCTCATTTGGGCGAAGGCTGACCAGGGTTGGTGGAAGTTGCAGACTGACTCGATTCATTCTTTACGGGAACGGGAGTGGCATCTAGCTCGTAGTATCCCGGCATGTCGCCTTCCATCTCCCTAGCTGGCAGCTCCCCAGCGCCTTCCATCTCTTGGGGAGTGTCTGGCATTCGAACTGCGAGTTTCACCGACGTATCCTCTAGCATCATCGTGGGATCCGAGGCGTCTACATACTTTCTTCTACGCCATCGTCGTAGGAAGAAGAAGGCTGCAATTGCGAGTCCAATGGCGGTTGCGCCCCCCAATGCACCGCCGATGGCGCCGCCCAGGATAGACGAGTTTCCATCGCCGCCACTATCACTGACGTCGCCTTGGTCGGTATCCTGGGCACATTCCTTTTTCGAGTCGTCGCCCATGATGCGTACGAGCTTGGAGCTGGAGGTCGGGTTGGCTTGCCAAAGGGAAAAGCTGTTCTCATCGTGGTTGACGCTAAGATATGCCCCCGTCAGGAATGGCCTCCCAATTGTTCCGATCTGGGAGGTCGCAAGGAGAAGGAGCCGCTTATCATCGTCGATGACGCGATTCCCCTGTCGATCAATGTCAACCCCCGGGACAATGTACTGTGAGTTAGCCACTCTAATGTCGAGGCCCGCAGCAAGGCTGAAGGTGATGTCTCCGTCGTACCTGGGAGCGTCGGCAACACACACAAAGTCCAATGTCAGTTATGTAAAGGAAATGGTCTCCTTAATGAATGGAAAAGACGATGGAGATGCACTCACGACTCGTTGGTGGGATAGACTTGACTGGCCCAGTAGAGGTCAGTAGCGCTGTCATCGAGAGGGTCCCCGGCACCCGCCGCCCTAAAGCGTTTGACAATCCCGCCACTAGCCTGCAGGAGCAGAGGGTTTTGTGGAGCGATGCACGCGGAGAAGCGCTGGTCCAGAATGCTAGTGTTTGTGCCGTTTCGGTTGTTGAGGACGATGTTGGTGATGTCAATTTTCATGCCCGTCCAGCAGCCCGTCGGGCCCGTGTAGTTGTCAAAGACGAGTGGAAAGGTATACTCCTTCCCAACTGTCTTCTCCGAATCATAGCCGCCGACAATAATAGAACCGTCAATGTCGTCATTATCAGTATACTCCCGGCCCCAGTACATGGACCAGGATCGTGATGCGATGCGTCCGGCGTCCCGCATGACGTTCAGATAGGTCGAGTTCTTTCCGAGACCAAGCGCGTGTAGAAACGTGTAACCGTTATCCCAGTCCAGCCGAGGGATCCCAAAAGGGTAAGACCTCATCTCGTCGTTGTCGTTGAGGGCTAGATTGTCTGTAGCGTTCACACTTGTAGAGACAAGCTCGGGGACGCCTTCCGCTGAGCCGTCATACCATGTCTCTACAGATGCCCCTCCTGCCGAGGCCAGGCTCGACACTCTGGTGTAAGAATTGGACTCGCTCTCGTTAATAAGATTTCCTCGACGAATATCGCAAATTAAATCGTTCCAGATGACGTCGCTATTGCAGTAGCCATCGTTCTGGTTGTCGTAGATCCAAGTGTTGTTCAGATCTCTATAGTCATTAAATAATGGAAACCTGGTTAGTCAAAACTTGGACACTCTTAAAAGCCAAAGATACATATAATCTGGGGAAAGACGTACGCCCAAGGCAGCATAACAATGTTCTGTGCAGGTTCTCCCAGAGATGCCGGTATGCCTCTCATAAGGGAATTTGGGTAATCCTTGAGGACTTGGACAAGCTTTATGGGGAGAGCAATAGGGTCTTTTGTGCACATATCGGCCTTTCCCCCCCAGACACCAGCAATAAAGAGGCAGCAAGCCCCCAACTGGAGCATACGCCGAAAGAGCACCCTCCCCATGTTGCCGGTGCTTCACAGACGTCTGGTCCACTTGTATATAGGAGCGGTTGTCTGTGCTCAGTATTCCGTGGCTTTTGCTGCAGGGGGGATTGCAGAGATGGGAATAAAGAATCACTCCAACCTCTTCAAGTCAAGAATAAAAAGGGAAAGGGATGGGCCAGCGACCCCGTCTATAAATGCAACGACAAACATTGGCTTGACCAGGTCGATTCCTATAGACCACTCACGTCACTCTGTACGCGCATACGAGTACGAGTAAATCCGTGTGGGGATATTCAATACATTGAACACGCGCAAGGCCCAATCCTGTCTGCAAATCCTGGCCGTGGCCTTGAGGCTGGGTCTCTAGCTGCATACTTATGTGTGTACTCCGTACGGAGTGCATGTACGGAGTACTCCGTACTGCGTCGACTAAAAATGCCTCGGCGTTTACTCGTAGAGTCATCGTGTACTCACACGTATACGGAGTATGAGTACTCGTAAAATGCGCGCGCAAGAACCAGGGTCTACATAAGGTCTTGATCAGCACCAACAATCTTCAAGGGTGACAGGCCAAGTCTCAGCAAGGGGTAAAGGCCAATGATAACGCGTTGTGGGTGCTTAATTTTCTCCTAAGACCCAGCCTTGATTGTTGAACCAACAGCCATAAGTAACCGTTGGGTGTATTTAAGTACATGTAGTATTAATAGTCCTAATTATAGGTGTAGGTAATATTACGGAGTACAGACAGGAAGTATTGCGAGATTCAAAGTGCGTTGTTCCGGCACTCCAAATCCGAGCCAAGCAGAGGCCTCAACATCAGGAGTACGGCTTTACCCCCAACCATAAATGTATTAATATATAGCTACATGTAGTCACCCCTTTTCTTCCTCTCAACCTACATCGGATATATTCGCACACGTGACCCTAAGCCAGATTCGTTGTGCCCCGATGCTCGTAGGCCCTTCCGCACAGCATATTATTGCTGTGTAATAATATGGCGAACGAGAACCGAGAACCGAGTACCGAGTAATAATACTTACAGTTTCGAAGCAGAACGCCTTAACAGGCGTCAGGAACCCTGGCAACTGGGCGGCGTGCTCGTGCCACTGCGTTCAATTTGTTCAATGTTGACTCATCACAAATGTTGGTACCAACAACCAAGCTCAATGGCACCTTACTTATGCAGCAAGGTGGCGCCTTGCGAGTAAGGCATACTCGTGCCACACACCACGTTCATCTCGCAATATTCGCACACTCGCCAGCTAAAGCTAACTTACAGTTAGGGCATGGCACGAGCAGTGCATGTAGTGTCGCTTGCGAGGCGTTAAGTCGATAAACATCTTAACTGCCGTATACATGTACTCCGTATATCTATGACCACAAAAGGACAGGCGGATAACAGGGAACTGTAGAGTAATACACCGCTTCGATGACCCCAATAGGAATATACTCGTACGCGTACAGAATAGAGCGGGCAACTAACCTTAGACAAGTGGGGCTGTGTACGGAGTACGGTGCGTAAGAACACCATTTATCATTACACGTACATAGCTGATTCAGAAAGGAAGAAGCAGCGTTTGTTATTCAGAGAGTGCGCCGAGCACATTAAGCCGAACGAAATAACATACATGTATACATGTATGCATCAATCTATTACCCCCAAGATGCAGTAGCGAAGGCTCGGTATCAGCGGCCATAAGACGTCGTGCATTATCCTCGGGCGCATAACCGTATGCCTTTTTTCTGTTCTCTGCACCTACTGGCCTACATACTCAATAGTCTTTTGAAATACGCCCTGTCGTTGAAAATACTGTGGGCTGGGTTAAAATCGTCAAACTCGGTGCCCCCCGTCCCCTGGGGAATCTGATTAAACCCCGCCCCATCTTCTACCCCAAATAGCCGTTCCCTATGCCCGTAGACAAAATCATTCACCTCATCAGTGAGCCAAAGAGCTTTGCAAGCCCGGGCAGGGCGTACATTGAGCTTGACCAAGAATCGTGGCCTCTGGTTCTCCGGACGCTGGCGCCAGCCTAGAACATCACGCATTTCGAACACCAGACGCCGGTAGGTCCCCCCTCCGAGAGATAGTAGGAAACTGAGATCTAACAATTGCACCTCGGTCGGCAGATCCGACAGGAACGACATAGTATCCTCTACTGTGACGTAGTATCATGACAGGCTGATGTAACGCAGTCGCGGCCACGAATCGATTGGAATGACGCTCTCCAAGGGGACAAAAACGTCTGGAGAGCCTTCGTAGTGGGCCGATATGTCCTGTGGCCCACCAGTCGAGAGACCAAAGTGCTCCAAGTCCTTAGGATACGTCAAGGCTCGTCGTAGACCACCCTCCCCCAGATCGGGCCGGTCAATGTTAGCACCGTAGTCGTCAAGTCCATCTGCTAAGAGGGAGAGGTGGAGATGGCGAAAGCCCGGACGGCCTAGCAAGCTCACAACATCTCGATATTCCTGGCAGGTCTCGTCGTTGAACATGTGAGAGTTCAGACCAGTGTTGAGGTGGTGGACATTCATGTCTAGTTCAGTGATAGAATGATGCGTCTGCGGCTCGGCGAGGACACGTATGGCGATGCGGAAACCCCTACACTGGTCTTTGTATCCATCGCTGGCGTCGTGCCACCTTTCCAGCTCGGGGCTTGTCTGAAATGGCGAGGCCGCTGGCCAGCCCTGCGGGATGGGGTAGTTAAACCCATGTGGAAGGTTTTGGATCATAGGCGTTCAATATAGCGGGAGCAATAAGAAGCCGTGGGTGGCGGGTGTGAATGTAAGACGTCGGAGCTGCGGGAAGCGTTCCAGGGCATATCTAAAGGCGTCAATGTCGGCACCAGACGTCAATATCTCGTCTTCTTGCCGCAAAAGGTCCTTGTAGTACTCCCATGCCTCCTTTGTCGACGTCTGACTCCATGTCCATATATCTAGCTGCTCAGCTAGCGCGACGTGGTCGGGCCGGTCCTGGAAGCGTGCCAGACGGCTCTTGAGGTACACCACGCTCGCTCGACATCCTTCTTCGAACCACCGGGGGTACGATTGGCTCCAGAAACGATCCTCAATTGACTGAGTGAAGCTGCCACTGTGGAACGAAGGGCTCCCTGGCCAGCCGTGCGTCGTCCCACACGATCTCGGTCACGCCGTGGCGGATTATGTCGTGGTTGGCTATATCACGCAAGACTTGGAGGTTTTTCCCGTTAGCTGACACAAAGACGCGTCAAATATTCAAAGCCATAGAGAGCCCGGAGCCTAGCTTCCGGCATGCTAGACGGAGCTGCCTGACGTCACGCGACGTCAGGTCGCTGGCAATGGCCATGAGGATCTCCACTGGTAGATCCGTTAGGCGCGGTGCCTCCGCGCAGGTCGACGCGGGACTACCTTCTATGCTTGCAGCACTAGAAATAGTCATGAAGTGTATGTCCAACCATTTAGAATGTCGGATGGTGTTGCTCTTCGGGGTGAGGGATCGTGAGTTGTTTGGTTGAAAATCGGGCGCGCTATTGACTTCAGTCGTCAGTTCAGTTTCCCCTCATTCTCCAGGCCTGAACGAGCAAGTGGTGAAGGTACATGTGTCAACACTATCGAGGACCGAACAAAAGCAATGAAATACCACTGCGTCGAGACAATTCATCCACCTTTTTGACAAGTAGTGACGTTGTCGATAGATATTCGATGGATAGAGAAAGCGTGAATGAGGTTTGTTTTGGTGTACGGCGCTTGGATGGTGTCAAATATTGATATGGTACATATAGCGACAAAAGCCTTGCATTCACGAGGCTCGTGATTTATTATACATTCAGTATAGAGCAGCCCAGGAAGTAAAAACATTTGTACTGCGCGTGCTACAAGTCCAGGCCTTCGAAGTCAGTTCCAAAAATGCATTGTTGAGACTCTGCGCTGCCAACATTCAACCCATAACAGGAACTCGAACGATATTCCCGGCGAGATGTCCAACCCTCTGCGTATTCATGGCTACCAGTTAGTACCATCGATGATGCTTACACAACCGCGTCGCGCCTAAAAGTCCAAGATGAGCAAAATTCGCGGAGTCGCCAGCCGGTATAGTACAGCCCACTACACGTTAAGATACATGTATGTTCAAACATAACATTGGAGAACCGGAGGACTTTACATTTGGCATATAGGTCGTGAGAAGTTGCGGGTTGGATCCTTTGATAGAGGAGAACCCGTCCACCATGCAAAGACGAGTGGCATGCAGCCTAGCGAAACTCTCTGGTGAAGTACCCGAAAGAACTAAAGCCCTTTCATGGATCGGTGGAGTTTTCTTCGCGCCCCAATCAGAAGCAAGCTGTGATACGGTACCAGTTATCGTGCACTTTAAAAGGGACAGGTTGACAGCCCTCTGGTAATGCACTCTTACGCCAGAGAACGTCGGCTTCTGTCCAGGGGACTCGCGGCCTGCCATGCGGAAAACACGACACGCTAGGCATTGTATATGGCATTACCGTGGAGGCTTTAAAGTTTATAAAGTGACCTTGTGATGTTGACAGATGAACGAGCGTTCGTATGATGGATGCATCGGGGTCTTCGGGAAGTAGTCCCTCGACGATCACGCCGACGCCGTGGGCCTGATGCAATTGAAGTCGTGCGGGACGTGTCTATTTGTTGTTTTAAAAAAAAAAAAAAAGGGGGGGGGGGGCCTTCTTAGTACGGTCTGATGTGTCCGTGCCTAAGTTCGCTGTCTTACAATGCGATCGCATTATAGTAGGATCTGGGCGCCACGATTACACCGTCTGGGGACAGGGGCCTCAGAGCAGATTCCCGGTATGCATACGTCTGTTGGGTGCAAATCATTCGTATCACGACTTTTATTCATTCTGAAACCACGTACTCCGTAGGGACTTTCCTTATCTAGCTGTACAGGATGCCGGACATTACAATAAACGCCGGAGTACGGATACACGGTGAGAATAAGGTACGTACGCGTAAGCGTAAAGAGGCTTACCACATCTCTACCCTGTTAAGGAATCAGATATATGCTGCCAGAGCTTTGTCATTTCTCGCTGTATTATTGACACGCTAATAGAGCTGCGCCACTTCTAATAGTACATGTATGCTCGAAAGACTTGCCATATTTCCCCTCGCTTAGAAGTAATACCAGAAACGCGTCGTATTTTGACCACCCTCTTCGAGTCGTCGTCGGCTCTGCTCAACCGCCGGGGTCTAAGCCACCTTTCCGGCGGTCGTGTCGACTATGTCAGATTAAGGGATCCCATTCGGCGTCAGGCCAGTGCTTATCGTGCTGCAATACAGGTTCTGCGTAGTCAGGGTGGAAGACGGGTACTTTAACGAGGCGGTCCCGCAACCTCTGTGACATTGTTGTGGTGCTTGACATCTACCATCCTCTATCCGTTGCTTCCTATCCCGAGGTTATCCAGGCGACTATTGAAATCACATCACGATGCCTGGTTACTACAACTATGAGCCGTCGCTTGCTCTGGCGGCTACGTTTCTTGGTCTCTTTGGCGCCACCGCCCTAGTCCACTTCTTCCAGTTCTTCAAGAAGAGGTCATGGTTCATGATCCCCTTTCTTGTGGGGCTAGTTTGTAGGTTCTTTTGTGTTTGACTCGATAATTCCACTTATGGGCGGAACGTTTTCTGACCGTTTTGTCAAAAGTCCAATGCATCGGTTATATTTCACGATGTGTCTCGATTTTGGAGAAGCCCGATTACACGCTGCCCCCGTATGCGATACAGGTGGTCACGATCCTCCTCGCCCCAGCTCTCTACGCAGCCACCATATACATGATTCTGGGACGGATAATACTTCTCACCGATGGAGCAAGGTACTCCGTGGTTGGTACACGGTGGCTCACGAAGATATTTGTCGGTGGTGACGTTATAGCCTTTGCAATGCAATGCGTTGGTCAGTGATTCTGCGATAATTGTACACTGATATGTCCTTGTCGCTAACTTGATCTCGGTCTACGATATACAGGCGGCTCCATCCTGGCTGGTGCAGACAGCAAGGACTCACTTAACCTTGGTGAGGATATTGTTCTTGGGGGCCTCTACGTCCAGCTCATCTTCTTCGGCCTGTTCATCCTTGTCGCCGCCATCTTCCACATCCGCATCTCTCGCAACCCTACCGAACAGTCACGGACCATACAGGCGCCTTGGAGTCGACACCTCTTCGCCCTGTATGTCGTCAGCGGCCTCGTTCTAATCCGTTCCATCTTCCGCGTTGTCGAATACGTCCAGGGTTCAGACAGCGAGCTCCAGAACCGCGAGTTTTACGCCTACATCTTCGACGCTGCACTCATGTTTGTGGTGCCGCTCGTCTTCCATGTTATCCACCCGGGTAGCATAATCAACAGGCAATATCTTACTCGGAAGGCGCATGATAATGTACGTTGCTCCTCTATTTACTAGACTCTTCTTGAATGGCGGTTTATTAACATGTCTGGAAAAAGGCTGGCTCCTTTAGGCTCCAAACACCAGTGGGGGCATGATCCGCCAATTCGTCCCGATTTTGGATATATGCACCGCGTCACGAATCCGTTGCTATCCATCTATAGAGTCATTATTTCATATTTCAAGTTCCATTGTACACAGGGTTTGGGTTGGGTCGGCGCTATCATTGCCAAGGGTGCTGCAGTAGAGGATGAATCGATTGGCATTACAAGGTCGTTTCGGCTCATGCTGTTCAAAGTGAACAACGTACCACGGAGTTCAAAAGAATTACTTGGCTTCGATTTGGAAGATCTAATAAATTATTGCGCCCAATATTAATCAATGGACTGATCTTCTGTAGACATGTAGATTCTTCTGCCCTTCAATGTTCTACATTGTCTATCGAAAATACTATCCACCACCTCTCGCTTCGCTTGACTTGACCAACTCTCTAAACGCCAGAGTTATAGTATGTGACATTCATCGAAAGAAACTATTTCGGAGACCCTTACAGTATGAAAGCAATACTTCCATCGGCGGCAATGACATCTGGAACTTTGTAGCGGTGCGTCTCAAGACTTCAGAACACAAGTCAGCAATGAATCCTATATTTGCGGGTGTTGTTTCGGCGCTCTTACCTCCACACAAGGTTTCCGACACAGTTGCTTCTTTGCACCTGTATGAAGTCCGAAACCTGTTTGCGCATCGCGTCGTCGTCCGACAGATGTGCAACCACTTCTTTGGCAGCTACGTCAAAGCGCTCTTTTGACTGTTGCAGAGCCTCAACCGTCTTGGAAACAGCCTGGAGGACATTCTGTGTGGTCATGAATGTCAATGGTACCACGCTGTCGATACAACCCAGTCTCATCTCCTTCATGAGCGAGAGCAGATCATTTGTGATGGAGATTATAATGTTCGTCTCATCCCAAATTGACTGCATCGGCTGGCTGCGCATGATGTCGACAGGTATGCGCAACGACGCTGAGAATTCGCCGGCCGCGGTGCCTATGTACACGGCGCTGGTGCCCAGGCGAAACTTCCAGTACTCTTCCAGGGAAAATACGTGGCCTTTTAGCCGGCCAGCTTGCTCGTCCTCTGACGCCTGCATGAATTGGGCCACTTCGTCGTAGAAACGCCTACACTGTTGCGTGGTGTAAGAGGCCTTTAGTGCCGCTCCGATCACGTCAAAGCTCTGGACAATGCTGTTCTCGGGCCGCGAGCCTTCGGTATCATCGGAAAGTCCAAGGCAGTGACCAACAAAAAGAAGAGTGCGCTCCCTATATTTTTGTGCACCAGCGTAGTCTTCGGAGTACGCGCCAGTGGGTTCGTCGATCTCGTCGTCCCAAGTGAAGAGCCATATGACAATATTTGCCAGTGTCTCGAGCTGATCCAAGGGAGCGTCTGGCCACCACAGAGATGCGAAAGAGGCAAAGTCGGCAGCTTTCAAGCGGTTCAGCTTGGCCTGGTCAAATTTGAGGCTACAAGGTTGTTAGTCAGGTTTGATTTATCATATAGATCTCCAGATGTTGTGAATTTTTCATGACAAAACTTACTTTACAAGTCGACAGTTGACTCTTTCTCTCAAAGGTTCCAAAAAGGGGCTTATCTTCTTGGTAGTGATTCCATCCCAATCGGAAAATATGGGCTTGAGGTTGGGAATGTGTGCCTGTTTCCCCTTGAGGCTTGATAAAAGCTCCTGGCGCAGATTGGGGAGATCAGGCACTGAGGTGCTGGGTTGTACGAGAGTCTGGGACATGATGCAGTCTTCTGTCTGTATCCAAATGAAGTTCCGACACCTTGGGAGTATCGATGAGGAATATTATTCTTTGCGTGATTTCTGAGTGTCAGAGCAGTACAAGATCTCAGCCATTAACTCGTACTTATACTACATAGTAGCCATGGTTCCCGTGATGGTCATGTTTCGTCGGGCTCCGCCAAAGCCCCGAGGAGCCCATCATTGTCATCCTTCAATGTTCGCCTTGTTTGCAGCTCTTGGACTGCAGGGTCGCGAAACATCCACTGGGGCGTCAGCAAGGCAAGCGACTCAGGTGCTAATGCAAGTAGCAAGTTCTGGCACGACTAATACGGATTGGAGGCGCTACTCGCAGAAAGTAATGGCGATATCGGGACAAGTTCGATAGTACAGGGAATAATACGACACTAGTGGTACGGGTAATACTTGTACAGGTCACAGTTCATGGAAGCCTCCAGTGTCATCATTTCTATCAGGAGATGAGGACCATGTAGTAATACGGCCCCCTGTCTGCATTAGCAGGGTGGACGCATCCCCACCACCAAGCTGCCGGGACCACAACTCGAGGAAACCACTCCCACTCAGCCATTATTCTAGGTTAATCTTCCCCGCATGGGAATGAGTAATGAGTACATGTATCTGCCGTTGCGGCTTTTTGGCTGCCGGCTGCGCTGTGCTGGCAGTCATGGGTGCGGATACGACAGTCCAAGGCCCATCCATTGGGGGCCGGGCTATTAGACATCGGCATAGAGTCGCACCTGGTACCCCCGGCTCGCCGTGTACATATCACCATCCATCCCATGCATATCTGACCTTTTTAACTTCTATTCTTTCCAATCAAATACTCAAGAGACCCGGGAAACTCAGACTCCTGCACCCTTGCGCTTCCAGCCATCCAAGTCTTCGGGTCATCAAAGATGCCTTCCGCAGTGATACTCATCATCCTTGGAGGTCTTCTTACCTTTGTGGCCTCCGTCATTTATAATCTATACTTCCATCCTCTTTCCAAGTTTCCCGGTCCTCGTCTGGCAGGTGCCACACATTGGTATGAAGCCTACTATGAGCTCGTTCACAAGGGTGGCTCGCAGTTTGCGCCCAAGGTGCGGCAGCTTCATGCCCAGTATGGCCCCATTATCCGTATAAACCCAGATGAAATCTCTGTCAATGATGCCGAGTTTCACGACAAGCTGTACGCACCTCAGCCCGCGATCCGTGACAGACATCCCAACTTTTCGTCCACTCTCGGGACAGCCAACGGATCCTTCAGCTCTGTGGACCACTTTGTCCATAAGCGCAGGAGGGTTGCTTACAGCCCCTTCTTCTCCACGTCCAACGTCATGGCTACCGAGGCAATGGTTCGTGAAAAGGTGAACCACTCCTGCGATCTCATATGGTCCACCCGGGATTCCGGACTGAACCTGCGCTCCCACTTTGCCGCCATCGGATTTGACAGCTTCTACACATGGGCGTTTGGCCACTCTCTCGATCTTCTGGACGACCTCCCCCTCGCACAAAAGTGCAGTGACACAGTTGAGCTTCTTGTCACCAGCGCACCATTTTACCGCATCTTCCCGGCCATCATGTACTGCGCCCGAAGAGTACCTCACTTCATCTTACGATTGCTGTCTCACCATGTCGGCCGCGTCTTCGACCTGCACACTGTGAGTTTCTTACACCCCAACGGTAACTTCCGGTTCTGTATTGATTGCATGGCTGATAACTGAGACTAATGCACAGCTCATTTTCCAAGCTGCTGACCGCTTTGAGAAAGCCCAAGAGCTCGAGGCCAGCGAGAAGGTTGAAAACGACATGGAATATCCCAGCCGGGAACAGCAGGGCACAGAAACCCTCTTCTCAGTGATTCGTAGGAGCAAGGCTCCAGAGTCAGAAAAGTCGGCGTCCCGCATCTCACAGGAGGGCACGGAAATGTTCATGGCGTCCTTTACCCCCGGCAGGACCATGATGCTTTCCATGTACTACCTGCATGAGTACCCTCATGTGCTGAAAAACCTGCGGCGCGAGCTGGACGAGGCGAATCCGGACCCTTGGACAGACCTCAGCTACCGGGCGCTCAACAGCCTACCGTATCTGGTAAGTGGGCTTTCTGACGGACGGTGAAGGATCTCACGCAGGCTTAGACGCATGTGTGGGTGGAGACACGACGCGGCCCTGCACCTCTGCCGTTGAACGAGGCTAACCTCAAACTGCGCCCCACAGAAAGCCGTCATGAAGGAAATCTTCAGAGTTACGTTCCCTGTCGGATCCCGCCTCCCAATGACCTGCCACGACGCCATGGAGTTTGGTGATTGGCAGATACCAGCCAACGTAAGCCAACCCGCCGAGACATGCAAGAAAATGCAAGAGATCTGAGAGCCGGCTTAATCAGTGAATGGGTTAGGGCGGAAAGAAAGTGAGTGGGTGTGCGCTAACGAGTCTCGATCGGCAGTCCTCTATTTCAGTCAACCACCGCAACCTGCTCTTCAATCCCGACGTATTCCCCGAGCCATTCGAGTTCCGCCCGGAGCGGTGGCTGGATACGGAGAATCCCATTGACGAGAAGCGGCACTTTGTGGCCTTTGGCAAGGGTGGCCGGGGATGCCCTGGAAGAGAGTAAGCACCGCGCCCCCATCTTGATGCGACCCTTGGGGAAATGATTTCGTTTCCCATCCGCCCTACCTGACCTCAAATCCTACCCCCGCCTCAGCTGCCGATATATCGCTGTCGTCATTAATACCCGCTCCCTCCGGTTTCAATTTTATGGCTGCTGACGTTGGATCACATTGCAGCTTTGCGACCCAAATAATCCAGTTTACCCTGTGCACCCTCGTGCAACGCTTCACCTTTGAGCTTGGCAAGACAGACTGGGCCAAGGACGTGGCGCCCAGTCGTGAGTCTATTCTTATTGCGCCTGCATTTGCAAGTAAGGGTGTCAAGCTCGGTGTCACCGGAAAGCGCAGTTGAGTTCCTTTCTGTCTCTTCATTAATGTCTCGGCCTTTTTGTCATGAACCCCCCCATCAGGATCAAGAGTACAGGTAATAGCACGACTAGCGGATAATTGGACGGAGGATCAAGTAACCTGGGATCATATTAAAAGTAATACCAATTGGACAATGCGGGTGTTTTTTCGGCTACAAATTATAATGTTTATCTACCTCAAGTAATACACGATTGGCAATCAAACGGACATTCTGGCCGAGAGTACTCATACACCTGTATTATTTATTGTATGAAGCAACAATGGCATAGATAACTGGGGCTTTCTGCCCCGTCCCGTTTTCTCTACAGAGTCCAAGGTAGTTCCACTTTTGATTGAATTGAATAACCATTCTGTAAGAGGAAATAATAATAATACGATGCAGTGTGTCCGAGTAATATCAGCAGCTGTTATTGTCGAATTGGTAAGGATGGTGGTGTGCCGATCCGGCGCCGTCGCTGCGATATGAGTAGATGCGGGGACGTGGGATTGCGGCAGTAGCGAAATACGGTATCTCTGTCGATGGGCAATTTTGGAGGATGTTCCTAAACGTCAAAGGAGATCGTATCCGAAGGATGGGCCCGCTATGCTGGGAGACTATTACTCTGATGGCTGCAATCGAGACACTGCCGATTGGGGTTCGTCTAGGGGGTTGATCCTTAACCAGTCTATTCGATCCCTATTACTCCATATTTGAGGATTACTAGTACATGTCGGCATTTTCCTGACTGCCCTAGCCGGCGACCCTTTGTGTTTCCCATCCATGCCATTCTGATGATACCCTTTCATTTGCGTACACACTTGGAAATCATAGCACATGCAATCACTTACTACCGCCATCACTGTTTAGGCTGGCTAGTCCAGTGGAGCGGGCGGGGATAACCCCACCAGTCCGAGGGGTTAAACCTCCACGCGCCGTTGCCAGAAGCAAACCAGTACTTGACCAGATAGGGCATGACAAAGGGCAGGGGCGGGAATGTGGTTCCACCCTCATACGTCTTGTCAGCGCAACCCAGCACGACCGGGAACATGGTATACTAAACCGCCTCGCGTCAGCTTATCCTTTTATTCAGGGTGGATGAGGTAGAAGTGGGGGCGACGAGATGCTCTTTCCAAAACGAAGAGGGAAAAAGTAATGTCAAGCGGGGCTTACCAGCATGTCAAGGCTGCCAGCCTTCTTGGCAACCTCCTCGCCATTGGCAAAGGCCTTTGCCAAGGCATCACCGACGTGTTCGAGAGTGAGGATATATTCGACCTCCGCGTAGAGGTGGTCCACGAGATGCTGCGTGAAGGAGTCGAAGATCTCCTTCATGCTTCCCTTTCCCTCCCACTTGTAGTCGGAGGGGTTGACGGTGGCGGTGTATTCTGTAAGCTGGTCGAGGCCGCCGTGGAATAGCTCATGCTGGTCCTTGGGCTCGTCCATGACGCCCTCCTGGCCGGTGATTGTGTCGACCTCGGGGAAGATGTATTTCTCCTCGACATCGTGGTGATGGTGAACCATTTTGATCCAAGAGTTAGTGTAAGACAGGAGGTCCTTGACGTCCTGCTCGATGTATTTCGGCGAGGATGAGTCGGGTATAAGGGGTGCTTGTTGCACGATTGCATTGAGGCCGCGGATGAGGATGTTGTGGGCTTGGGCCATTTCGGTGGCGACGTGCACATGACTCTTTGAGGCCTGGACACCCGCGATCAAGCTGTTAGCCATTGACACCATATAATGATGTACCATATAACGCGGGGTTGCAGAGCCACGGATGGAATCAACCTACGTCATATCCTCTCTTGGGGGGCGTCACAACGAGAGCGAAGGGCGAGTCGGCCCAGGGAGCATCTGATGGTCGAGTAGTCATGGTTGCGTGTGTGTGTGTGTGTGTGTGTGTGCGTGTATATGTCTGTTCTCCGCCTCTCTTTGGGAGTTGTCTTGGAAGGCAGAAGTTGTAGGGTGTTTGGGGAATGCCGTTGGGAGGTGAGAGTCGATATGGCAGTGTCTATATATATAGCGGGGATGATGCTACCCCGTACGGGGTCCCGGAGTCTTGACAAAGGCTCCTAGTAGGGGTTTTGCTGACGAATGCGACGTGGTGGTTGGCTGCAACCGATGTGGGTGTCAGGGCAGGTAACGAGATCTGACGTCGAGATGGTGTGTGGCATTGTCATTGATAAAGGGACCAACTGTCGGGGCAGAAGGGAAGAAGAGGTGAGCAAAGGGGAATAAGTGGCCACGGCAAATGAGTTGGTATTACCGGGGTATCGGGGCTTCGATGGAGAGGTTGGAAGTTGGAACCAACAAGCAGAAATGGCAACCAACAACATTGAAGCCGATCCAAAGGAGCCTATGAGCAACAGCCAAATCATTCGCGGAAGCTTCGGACAACAACTTGCGTTACAGCAAGTCTCCGGCAGCCTAGGGAATATCCATACCCAAGCAAAGTGAATTATTACGGAGTACAAGTTACTGATATGCTGCATTATGACTGATATCAGTGTCTGCCATGTCCGGGTATTAGTGGTATCAGTGGTATTGCTGGGGACTTGCAGTGCTAGGGCTGCGACTGTGGGTTGCAACGGGCGGCACGTGGCGGTGTTGGTAGAGTTGGTCGAGAGTTAACTACATTGTAGTATACTTGTACGACGACGTGCTGCGCGTCAATCGACCATTTCGGTGGGCCTCGGTCAGCGTACGGTGTACATGGAGAAAAGGGACAAGGCAGAGCGAGAATGGGGTCCTTTGGTCTGCTATCAAGTATTACATCTATTACGTCGCATCAATCGTGCTAGCACAAGGTTGAGAGCGGCATTGAAGGAAGAAGACGGGTGAAGCGGCCAAGAAATCACGAACCAAGGAAGATGGCGATACAACCCTACCTGCCAGGGAGGGGAATGGAGTAAGCTCAATTAATCTACGAGTGGGGTCTGACTGTCGGGAGTGGGAAGAAGTGACAGGCGGGAGAGATGATAAGCGGTGTCTTTTGGGCGTTTTTAGGCCTGTTTTTTGGAGTGACGGGAAAGGCACTCAACTCGTGCGGGAAAGTGGGACTTGGAGGAAGTCACAAATAACGTCGAAGAGAACCTGTGGAAGAGACGGGGAACTTGGAAGAGACACGGAAAGAAAGGCACAACCAGACTGACAGTTTGCAGTTGATTCTGGCTTCAATCATTGACCCCGGACTGGCCTCTGGGCTGGCGTACATATATTATTAGCACCACGCAGTCTTACTACATATTACGAACATGCAGCACCGCCCAGTAGATCGTTGCATCACGACACACCTTTGATGATGCTACGTGCCCATGCTCCTATGGACACCGGCAAGCTGCCCCACCCGACCATGTCCTCGTGCCTCATCGGGCTGTCTACAGTGGTGACTGGCCATGCGTAATACGGTATGCATTACAGGCTATTATCACGGTTAACACTGGACAGTGATGATCACAGAGATGGCTTGAAGTAGAGTAGCATTGGTTGAATCCATCGCCCATCACATTGACCCTACCCGTGCAAGCCTCCAAGCCTCCAAGCCTCCAAGTAGAGTTCAGACCCCCCCCCCCGGCCCTGTTGTGCCAATCCGACCTCGACGCTAACACCATCTGCCGTAAGCCACTCCGCGCCGCATCATCGCGTCGCCTATAGCTGCACGTAGTCGTCTGCAGTCGTCTTGTAGTCGTCTGCAGGCTTACTGTGTTTTGGGTGGAGACCTTCCCGTCCGTTAGCCAACCTAGTGCGATCCCCTTCCTCCTCCACGCTGATCTGCATGCCCGCCCACTTCCTCCCGTCCCGTCCTACGCAAACCTCCAGCCTACTCCGGACGTAGTTGTCACCGAGAGGATTCAACGCATACGGTCCTGGATGTGCGGTCGCCGGAACCGACGGCGAGGGATGGCGGAAAGAGAGGCGGACAACAAAGATACCACTACGACAGCGATGCTCTTCTCCCTCCGTTCCAGTCGACGACCAAAGACTCCCCAGTTCCCGTCGATAGAGGGGCAGAAAGAGGGACAGATGGAGGGGGCGGGGCCGTGAGGATCAAACAGGGTTCCGAATGAGTGCCGTCTTACATTGGATCTTATCCGGCGCTGCCTTGGTCGTCGTCGTCACCATCACATACAAGCCGGACCACGGAGTACAGCCCCCAATCTGTCCACCCATGCCCGCCACATGCTTCTCGGCTCCATCATTTAATCCAATCACCCTGGGCGTTCGGCACACTTAGCGCGCGCGGTCCCCATGTAGGGCTTTTAGTCAGACGTAGGCTCGATGGTCCTCCTCTAGCACAAGTACGCGCGATGGTGACTCTCGATCATCCATACGCCGTCGGTATATACCGCGCTTCGCTTCTCGAAGGATCAGCCTTAACCAGGTTTACGACGACGGAGCATCATGTTCGATTTGCCCGCGCATCTCGCCCCCCGCTGCGCCAGCCCTCTTGCCCATCCATCGCCCCAAAACGTAATCAACTATTACTACATGCCCAGTCACCCTCTCCATACTGTTGAGCCCATCTGCCGTCCCGGTACAAGAGAAGGGAACTGGCCTGCCGTTCATCCTGATACGTTGGCTGCGTTTCCCCATTCTTCTTGTTTCCCAATAAGTGCGCAATACTACCATATATCTGTCTGGCCCCTCCCTTCTCATGCATATCCAGCTCGTCTAAGTGTCTTCAACACCATCACTTCGAATACTACGTCGATAACTACTACCATCCAACTTTCACAATGGCAGCACCGGCAGCTCCCAAGCTCACGCCCGAGCAAATCGCCACCATCGATGAGGACCGAAGCACATCCGTCATCGCCGTGAGCACTCTCTTCATAGTCCTCTGCACCGCCGCCGTGGGCCTCCGCTTCTACGCCCGATACAACCGTCGTCTCCGTATCGAGCTTGACGACTGGGCAGCACTTGCCGGTCTGGTATGTCTTCGAAGAGTCCCCTCGCTATCTCCTCTTGTTACTACTGCTTCCTGTGACTAACACGCTCCCTTCTCTAGCTGTTCGTCATCCTCTACTGCGTATCATGTGTTCTCGGTAGGCACCCGTCCCAGCTCATTCATCACTTGACAAAGCAAAGACTAATACGTAACATCTCGTACAGCCCTTCCGTTTGGCATGGGAAAGCACGTCTGGGCTGTTGATCCTACGCGGATATGGAGGATCCTGCAGATTGGCCTCTTCAACGCCCTCATATACTTCACCACCCACTTTTGCATCAAGCTGTCCATTCTGGCATTTTACAGGCGCATCTTCACCCTGAGGATGCCCTGGTTCAAGTGGTGCCTCTACGCCACAGCCTTTTACAACGCCGGCTGGTTCGTGTCGTCCTTCTTCGCTGGTCTCTTCCAGTGGTATGTGCTCAGCTGCGCTCCCTCACACACATCCCCTTTATTCCAGCAACATCCAGGCTAACCATCACAAATAGCTACCCGCCGCAGTACTTCTGGGAGCAGCAGAACCCTGCTCTTGCCCCTCCGCCCGCAGGCACTTGCGGCGCCCACAACGCGCCCCTCGTTATCGCTACCAGCGCCCTCAACACCTTTGGCGATATCCTCATCTTTGCTCTCCCGCTTGCCATGCTGTCCAAGCTCCAGCTCAACCGTGCCAAGAAGCTTTCCCTTCTTGGTGTGTTTGCCACCGGTGCATTGTAAGTTGATTCAAATCATGTTTCCGACTCTGTGGTATGACGTACTAACAGACGACCCTTAGTGCCATCATCGCCGGAATCATTCGTCTGACCAGCACTCTTTCCGCCGTCGGTCTCGGTGCCGACGTGACCTGGGTCACGGCCGACATCTACATGTGGACGGCCGTCGAGGGTGGTGTCGGGCTCATCTGCGCGTGCATGCCCACAGTAGGTCCTCTCTTGGGCATCGCGGGCAAGAAACTCTCGGCCCACGTCACGGAGTACTCGATGCGCTCCCAGGCTCACAAGGTCCACGGTACTCCTCCCTCCTCTGCCAGCGGCGGCGCCGGTGGCTGGCGCAAGTCAGCCCTGAGGAGTGACGGCAACTCGGCCTCGTCTGATGAGAACCTCGAGCTCAAGCTGCACGCAGGCCCGAACATTGTCCGCACCGACGAGTACATGGTCGACTCGAGCTCCCGCAAGGACGACATGGTGCTTGAGTCCGACGTCGTCATTGGCACCACCAAGAAGCCTTCCAGTCCTGTGTAGCTGGCTCTCATTTACCAGTTCTGTTTCCTTTGTTGTTACTTTACCTGTTTTACTCTTCTTCATTTCGGCTCAACTACTCGGTCTTGGGGCGCGCGGCGTGTTTGGGGATACTACTACTACTACTACTACTACTACTACTTTGGCGAATGGGTCCGGTCTGGTTACCATGGATATAAGATACCACGATGCAAGCATTAGTCTTTAAATTATTATGTTTTCATATATTTTGCCCTCATGCTACTGTTTGTGTGAATGCAGGGCAAGTCAATTGCGAATGCATTCGCGTGACTCTTTGCTTCCCTTTGCAATCGTAGTGCGGGCCAAAACGTCCGCATGTAATCATGATCCATCATCATCTTTTCGTCAAGAGTCAGCGGTTATGGCCAAAGCGCATGCCCCGTATACAGTTCAGGCCATGAGGGTGAACCATTGGTCGCCGAGAATAGAGGCACAGCACTGCAGATGTGTCGGTGCCGTAGACCAGGATCGTGTCGGCAGAGTGTCTCATATTACCACATGTGTATGTGTACCGCGGGTAGCCGAAAGCCTTCGTCTGGAATCGGCCCCAATATGCTTGCTGACTCGGAGTTTGTACTTCACCGGTAGTACCAGCTATCGTAACTCATCTTCGGAGGGAAACGGACACGCAATGAGTAGCCCGAGAATACGAGGCTCGTCTGGCTCTAAAGGCGAATGCCCGTCGTGTGCTTCGGGAGAACAAATCCTGCGGCACAGCCGGCGACTGGTCCTTTGCCCCCACCTCACAAAGGTGCACCGAATGGGTCGTCAGCCTTAGCAGGCTTCAAATCACCGCCAAAAGGGTTGTCATTTTTCGGTGCGGCTGCCTTCTTATTCTCCTTGTCCATGGCTTGCTCGCGCCGCGCCTTCTGCAGAGCGACGAGATCGACTCGATCTGGGTCACGGCACTTCTGCAACTTCTTGCGCAGAGGCTTCATGGCCTTTGCGGTCTCGACCTGAATGATGGGGGAGGGTGGTCAGCCGAAGTGATGGTGGGGGGGCGAGTGGGAGGAAACACGGGAGGCAACAAAAATACGCATCAAAACAAGGATAAAATAAGGTGTAGGGGCAGGACGATAAAAGACACGGTAAGGGACAAGGGGCATTCTTACCGTCTCCCAGTATTGAGCCATCCTCTCCGGAGGCTCTTGCTCCATCATGGCGCGGCAGGCCTGTATGGCACCGAGGATCTTGTCCCGCACATCGGAGTGCGCGCCCACGGCCTCGTCTTTGGTGGAGGGGGGTGGAGGGGGTGTGGGTATGAGCCTATCGGCGAGGTCCGCATCGGCCATCTGCAGGGCGGCGAGCATGATCTGGCTGGGGGTGTAGTGGAAGTAGACGTCGGTGAGGAGGGGGCTGAACTTGAGGATCTCGCGGGCCCTGGCGTGGGCCTTGTTGATCCGGGGCTCGTGGTCCGGGCCGGGCAGTCGTCGCCTGAGCTCGAGGATGGCGCCCTCGAGGGCGCGGAAGGGGTGGCGCACGTCAAAGGCGAAGCGGATGCCCTGGCAGAGGAGGTACTCGCCGGCGAGGATCTGCTCGGCCGTTGTGCCCGACAGCTTCTCAACCAGGCGTCCCAGGCGGATGTAGAAGCCCTCGGCCTTGCAGCCGAAGAAGAGGCTCGTCTTGAGCAGCTCCGTCGGCGGGTACGTCATGACCGAGTTGGTCACGTAGAAGCGACGGAAGAAGATGGCCGCCGTCGACCGGATCTCGGTGGGCAGCTCGCAGAACTGCGCCGCCCGTATCAGCTCCATCGTCATGAACCGCACCAGCCGCAGCTCCTCGTCCGCTGTGAGGAACTCGGGCGTCAACCCGTCCCTGCTCAGTCGAGCCGCATTCTGCTGCCGTGCCAGTCCGTTGGTCTTTTCTCGAAGCTGCTGTAGGTTGGCCCTCGAAAACGACCACAGCCGGTATTGACTCGAGGTTCGGTATCGCTCGTCTTCCGTCGCCATTGTGCACGCGTAGCAGCACTGCCCCTGCGTTGTCGTGGTGCAAAGGTTGGCGTTGGCGCAATCGTGAATTCGTCAGAGGTTGTGTAGCTGTGTCACCTCAAGACTCGAGAGCTCGAAACCGTGTTTTTTACAGTGTCTATACAGTGTTCATATACTGTCTCGCTGTCGCGCGACCGCAGCCCCGTCCCCGTTTCGTCCCTTCTCAACTTCAATGTTCTTACGCGATAGTACTCCGTACTCCGTACTCAATCACTCACTGATCTTCTGTAACATGTGATTCGTCATAAAGATAAATTCATTGCGTCTAAAATAATTCAAGGATAGGGCTCATCATGATAAATATGTGTTTCCTGAACAACAGTAGTGGCCCTCCCAAAGAACCCCAACGCCAACAATGAAGAGCAATACACATCAAAACGCCGGCATCAGACAAAAAGAAAATCAATCATCAATGCCCCGGATTCTCTTAGTACCCGAGGTTCTCCTTACGTGTGGGCACGGGAGGCGGAGCAGGCTTCTTGGCGCGGTTCACGGGCGGCGGCACCTTGGTGAGGACTGTGTTGGCACCAACGTTTCGGTTGAAGCTGCCGTAGCTGGTAGCCGGACTGAGGCTCTGGCCGCCATAGTCTGGGCTTCCGCTGCCACTAGCTGTAGATGCGTCGTCGCCAAAGACATCATCTTGGCCACGGTGGTACGCCATGGCATCTGAACGCATCTTGGAGGCAGGCAGAGAAGGGACAGCAACGGTGCGGGGAGCTGCCCGTCCGTCTGTGGCGGCCCTGGGCATGATGGAAGGACGCGGGGGCTGAGGGGGGGCAGGGGGGCTCCGGCGTGCGCGGGGAGCGGGCGGCTGGGGCGGCGCAGACTCGTACTCGGACTGCTGCTCCTCATACGAAGCAACGGAGCGGGCGTCTTGCCACGAGTTGGAACGAACAGTAGAGGGCGCACGGCTAGGGTGAGGGCGCGGCGCAGGGGGCTGAACGGGGTACGAGTTGGAGTAGTTGGCTGCACCCGAGAGAGTCTCGCGAGCGCGGCGGAGCTCGTCAGCACAGCGCTCGTAGTACTCGAGCTCGGCGTCAAGGAACTCGTTGAGGGCGGCAACACCATCAACCTCGGCCTCCTTGATGTCCTGCATGCGCTGGAAGACGTCGTCGGTCGACTCCTCAAACTTGGTCCTGTTGTTACGGACCTCCTCCTCGACGCGGAAGTCGTCACGCCTGGCCTTGTCCATCTTGGCGGTGCTGGCGTCGTAGGCGAGGCGACGGTTCTCCAGCTTCTTGCGGGCGGACTGTTACAGCAATCATGTTAGCTGGGATGGTCCACACGACATGCAGGGTTGGGGGCCAGTGTCATAGTGACGTACCTGGTACTCCTTCATCATGGCAGCCCTCTGCTCGAGGCTGCCACCCCAGGTGGCATTGGCCTGTTCAACAAAGGACTCTTGGAAGGAAGCAATGCGCTCGTTGGCCTGGCCGACGGCGACAAGGCCGTTGCCAAGCTGCGACTCTGCCTCGTACTCTTCGCCATGGGCGGCCATGGTGCGACCAAAGAGGGCGGCAGGTGTGGAGCGATCCCTGTCCTCGAGAGGGTCGCAACGACGTCCGATCCAGCGGGTGTAGAGGCTCATGGACTTTTGGAGACGTTCGGTGCCTGCGTAGGGAAGACGGATGTTAGAGGGTGGACTCTACCAGCAGTAGCAAGCCATTGAGGCGCGACATGTAGCGACATACCGTGTTGGCGGACATTCATGTCGGCTTCGAGAGCCCTGAACTCCTCAGGATGTGAGGTGCGGGCCTCGCCGCCCATCTTCTCGCCGGCCCATTGGAAGGCGCGGTCGAACTTTTTGGTGATATGCATGTTGGCGGTATTGGTGCTATTGGCGATACTGGTAGGGTACAAGAATGGAGCAATGGCAAGACGGAAAACGTGGTAACGATGTTATTAGTGCACTGTTGAGCCGCCTGCAGCACAATTGGGTATAAATGGTTGGATGAGGTGAGGTGGTGAGCAAGCTGGTGAACAAGGCGGTGGTGGTGGTGGTGGTGGGTGAATCGAGGAGCCGCCAGGGACAGGGTGGATGTGATGTGATGTATGTGGTATAAGTTGATGTCTGGGTCGAAAGGACAACGGTCGGGACCCTGTGGTCTGATGGTTTGTAGGTTGAAGGAGAAAACGAATGTCGGGAGGCTGGTAGAAGAGAGAAGTGGAGGGGGGCTCGAAAGAAGAAGAGGAAGATGGAATGAGCCGGCCCATGTACTCGTAGTCTCGTACTCGTAATGCGGGAGGTGGCAGCACGAGCAGCAGGAGGCAAGCAGGAGGCAGCAGGAGGGAGGCAAAGACTTGTGGACAGAGGGGCGGTTGGGATGTGGATGGTTGGATCCAATCGAATGGATCATGGCTGGATGAATGGGGAAGCTTGGTGGTGGTGGAGTGGCAAGGTACCGGCCAAGGTACAGACCAAGGTACAGACCAAGGTACAGACCAAGGTACAAAGGGGGGCCGCCCCTGGTTGTACCTGGGTGCCTGTATTGATCCATGATTGCGTTAGACGGTGGGTAAATTGGAGACGGTGATGGCGGGTGGCATGATGGTGCGCCGGACGGGGTTCTCAGTGGCTACCGCAGGGTCCTGGCAGGGGTTGAGGGATAGCACCACCACTGTATCGTAGCAGTAGTCTCTGTCACGGGCACTGGCCAGCACCCCCATTATCTATGAAAGGTACTCTGCGCTCCGTAAGGAAGCTACAGCGGTCAATCCCTCTATGGCCCATGGATAGCGCAGTCGACTGGAGAATGCTCCGTACATGGGCACCGGCCCGTCTGCATCATGCACCGGATGGACCCTTTTGCCTTGTAACCTTTGACGCTGTGTGTCGTGGGCTCAACACTGCCCCCAAGTGCCTCTACTCTATACGTTTCCGGCCGGGTCCAGAATGCCACTGTTGATCTTGTTGATCGTGTTGATCTCTGCAAGCAATTCCTGCCTCTGCTCTCCGGGCCGTATTAATACGCAGTATGTATCATACGAGAACTCTCTACACCAATAATAGCCACTGACTCACGGCGCACGAGTATGGGTACTTTACTGATAGTGAAAGCAATGGGTAATATCCATACCGTCCATATACGAGCAATACAGAGTACACAGTATTTTAGTAGTCAAGCCCGTGTCAAGATACTCGTACAAGAGCATACGTGTTGCGTGGCTAGCCCGTTCATGCTCGCAACCTCGTACTCGCGCCGTACGAGTAACCGCCTACGAATACGGCCTATTACTTACTACTAGTAATACTACTCGTACTCGTAAGTTGTAACTCGCACTAACTTACGAATGTTGTCCCAATGCCCCAAGGCCAATGCCCCAATGCCTGCCCTTTCTTTTTTCCCATTTCCTATTAATAGTGGCTGGCTGGCCCTCTCCCCCACACACAAAAGTGACAAGACAAAAGACACACGACAACGTCGACAAGTGGCTTCCACCTTGCTCCGTACTAAAGCAGGTACCACCAACTCTAGACTTTCTAGACTCTCTAGACTCTCTAAAGTAGACTCTCGGTTCCCACATCACGGGTGGGACTATTGGCGGCGCTTGGATCAGTACTCTCCCAACCCAACTCAGTACCACATCTACGCACTCTCTACGTATCTTTTGCCTATCCCTCTGCGTAGCTAGCGACTCGTACAACGATGCTTTGGCACGCATCTTGCATCCAAGTTCCAGGCACCGGCCACCATTAGCTCTGTGCCCATCTCCATCCAAAACACGGCCGTGCGTTTCAGATTCTCAGCCGATCAAAGGCACACCTTGACACCCAAGGGCGTACTCTACACTCACCACTCCAGGGCTCTCTCACAGGCACTCTCAAACATTGGCTCCAAGCATTGGCACCAGGTATTGGCACTCGGGCCCTGAACACTCAAGCGCCCAGGACGCAGTGCCAGCCAGTGCCAGCCACAACCCGGGGCCAATCTCCGTCCCTGCCCCCCATCCTGGTCCCCACGCCCATCCATTGCAACGTCTTCCTCGGCTCTCCTCGCTTTGTCGGCGTGCGCCCGAGAAGCCAAGACAGCCAAGAAACGGGTATATATGGGTATTTACAGAGTTAATTCTCACACAACATCTACCCCTGTCTGGACTCTCCGCCCTGTTGCCTGTGCCTGTCTCCAGCCCGGCCCGTATTAACACATCACCTTGACAAGAGTCTCCCTCGTCATTCATCATCGACATCGGGGCAAGTTTCGTTGACATCAATGTTGAGCCTGGGGATGGTCGCATGACAACTCCGTCCGTAGACCGTACCCCGTACTTTCGTCCATAGAATCCCCATACCATCCATCTGTCTCTGTCTCCCTCCATGCATTTTTTTTTTGTGTACCTGCATCGTCTGCCGCCCCAGTGTATTTGCCCAGGGAAGGCCCAGAAGGGGGTGGCTTGGTTCGGGTGTCGCGTCCCTCCCTCAAAACCTTTGCACTGCCTCCTTTGGGCAGGAGTCGAGGAGTCGCGGTCATGGATTTTGTACCAGCACAAACAAGAAATGAAATGGCACATCACGCCATTAGAGTCTCGCCGCCGTCGCGCAATTCGCGGAATTGGCCATAGCCAGAATTCACGGGTGCTAAATAGAAATACGGCGTATTACGGTGTGGCCAGCCAGCATCGGACCACGCCGTCTTTGTGATGTGATGCTCGCCAGTCGGACCAGGACTTTTGCCGCCCATCGTGGCTCCACCCGTGACAACGCCATGATGCTCCCCCAGCTCCCAGCTCTGGACTCCCGCTTGCCTGTCGCCAGTTGCCAGCTCCTGGCCAAGAGAGCAAAGGACCACCAATCCTCACCAACGCCTCCAACGTACATGCGACAGCGCTAACCCGTGGCCCTATCCAGCCGGCCTGCGGGCAACACACCGGCCCACGATGAGGATGCGTACGAGCCAGCCGTTTACCGCGCTTGGCCGACAAGGAAGGTTCTACCCTCCGTGGGGTACTCACAGCCTTCTAAACTTAAACACGGAATCTTGGGCGCAACGCGCTCGCGCGCTACCGTGAGCCTTGGCAGGGTCCAGTACCTATTCCTTTGATCCGTCGCCTGACCGCCGCCACTCCGGGGAAGCCGTTGCACGATGAGTACGTGTCCGTTGTTCGAGACAAGTCAACGAGCGGCATCCATTTCAAACCCGCGCTATCCGTACAGGGGAACCCGTTTGATTCACCACAAACCTCTGAGGACATCCGCTCATCTGTTCTGAGCCGTTCCGAAAATCCGCGTCGTAGTCAGCCCAAGCTGAAGGGTCGTAACGGCCATGAAAAGGGTCGATCGCGAAAACCTACTTTTTGACAAACAAACTCTGTGCAAAGGTGCGCTGCCATCCTCAATAACCTGGCTCGGTGGGCAGCATCCCGAGTCCCGAACGATCCGTACTGGCCTCTCCTCCATGGTAAGCATCGATACATCTTACAGATACATATATACACTTCATCCGCCAGAAGTCGCCTCCCCCAGGTTGCGCAACAACCTTTGATCTACGCCGTTACCAGAAGTTCGGCATGTCATCGATGCTACCCTGGGGCAGCGACGCCGTTGGGGCGTGAACACTAATCGCAGCTCCATCAGGAAGGAGCAGAGAGGAGAGGCAATGTGACTACAAAAAGGAAAAGGGAAGACTCATCCAAGTCATGCAAGCGGGCCGTGGAAGAAGGAGGGGTCCTTGATTAACAGAAACCATTAATCGTTACCACTAATCGATTCAAACATCTTCATTGCTCTCCTCCCTCGAATCTCCCCTCCCTTCTCCGTTGGACGCAGAGAGAAAACTACACTTACTCCCTTGAAAACACACACAAAGAAGAGACGATGCGCTCCACAAGCACAACGACCATGCTCCTCGCCCTAGCCATGGCTGCCCTGGCCATCCCGCAAGGCGGACAGCCGTGCGGCACCAAGACGGCCCTGTGCCCCGACGGCATGACGTGCCATCCCGACTCTGACTCGTGCACCGATCTGAACAGGTGCGGAGGTCACTGCTTCTTCAACTCGACTGTTACCCGCACGTATACATCCTGTGGAGGGTTCCGCGTCGACACGGCCTCCTGCGAGGATGGCTTCAAGTGCTGCGACGACCCGCGCGAGGCCCATAGCTGCGGCATGGCATGCGACAAGCCGGGCATCTGCGTCCACAAGGAGCTCCTCCTCTACGAGTCGGACCTCTGCCCCGAAGGGCTCAACTTCTACCCCTACTCGAGCCAGTTCGTCTCTGCAGAGGCCAAGGGGGTGTGCCTGTGAGCAGGCTCGACGGGGGACGCTTAGCATGGCGGTTAATGGCGAAAAGGAAGGTACTCCGGGTGAGAAACCATGGCATTTTGGCCAAGTGCTGGCAGTTTGGCCATGTTCCACTCGGATACAGGACCGAGATGGAAGACGGATAATGGGGTCCATGTTCAAACATTTGCTGCCTCACGTTGCACAAAATGGAATAGAAGAAAACGGGCCTCGTTACACATAATGCATTAGTAATGATCCCAAGTTCACGAAGACTGTTCGCCATTCTGCTTGTGTAAAAAGATTGCATGCCTCGGTAGAGGGCAAGTGATTATGAAATATGTACCAGTCTAGATGGGTGTGTAGTTATGCTTGTGCGCGCAGCACTGGTCGCTTCTTTGTAACAAGAACGGGAGAGAAACGACATGCTAGAGGAGTGGACAAAGGGAAAAGGGGAAACCAGATGATCCAAAGCAGCCAATCGCTATACTGCTTCATATGTACACGTGTATTCAAACAAAAAGAAGAAGGGAATGGAATCAAATGGCTCGTGTATCCAAACGAAGGGAAAGAGTAGATGTAGATGTGTGAGGTCTCTGTCTCGTATATCCAATAACGCCATACGAGCCATAGTATTAGTACATGTCTGCCGAGCAAAAGACTGGCTCGGTGCGCTTCTCCAAGACGCCCTCCCACAGATGGCGACCCTCAAACTCGGGCATGTGGAAGAGGACGCCAATCTCCTGGCTGGTCCACCAACTGGCTCTGTCGAGGTTCCCGGAGCCGAGGATGAGGTACTCCTCGTCGACCATTGTCATCTTGAAGTGACACAGTACGGGCTCGTCCTCCTCGGATATCCTGCTCTCCAGAGGCTTGTAGTAGAGGATCTCGAGACGACCGGGCCCAAGTGCGGGGGCCTCTGGGTCGTTGAGGCCTGGTTTCCGGTTGACAATGGCCTTGTACCGCTGGATGAAGCGGTCGAGACACCAGGCCGTCGTGGTACCGGCGGTGACGAGCTGCTCGAGAACCATCATGTTCTTGCTTGTGCGGATCTGGACGTCGATGCCGCGGGCCAGGGCCTCGAGGAGGGCCTCGAGGGCCGGCCACGAGGTGACGTTGGGGGTGACGATGCTGATGCTGCGCTCGGCATTGGCGACGAGGGTGAGGAAGGCGGCGTTAAGCGGCGTGATGGGCGGGTCCGAGTGGGACAGGAAGGGGAACAGGCGGAAGCGCGGGTTGCGGTGGTGGGGGGAGGGGAGGAAGATTGTGGGCACGGCAGCGCTCGAGGCCGGGAACTTGAGCGCCTGGGTGGGGGAGAGCTGCAGGCCGCCTGAGTGCAGCGACGCGCGCTTGCCAGTGGAGCGGAGGGGCGCCTGCAGCATGGACATGGACGAGTATCTCCTGTTGCTGGTGGGCGAAGATGGCGAGGACACGGGACTCCTGGTCGGGTCCCAGACGCTCTTGTGGAAAGTGGTGATCTGGTGGACAATGTCGCCCTCGACCTCGACGCAACCCTCGAACCAGCGCTCCCAGCTGACGTTGCAGCTGGGGATCCAGGCGCGGTCATCGTCGACGACGAGGTACTTGGGGTGCATGACGCTAAAGGGCGTGAAGAAGAGGCTCTTGACCGTCAGGTCGATGCCGGCCTTGCGCAGCGTCTCGTCGGCGGGGAGGCCCAGCTCGTTCCATTTTGAGGGAGGGTAGACGTAGCCGCCGGGCGACGATGTGTGGAGGAGCTTCTGGAAGAGGCCGCGGGACGACAGGCCGATGCTGACCCGAAGGAGGGGCGCGTCGGGGGTCTCGAGGCGCGAGTCGGCCAGCCTCTCAAGGGCCTCGCGAAAGGAGTCGAGGGTGGGTGAGGGCGCCCAGTAGCAGGTGGCAAAGTCAACAGAGCGCTTGGCGTTGAGGATGGCGGGGAGGAGGGCGCGTGTGTAGATGGAGACGCCGGTGCCGACGTAGAGGGCGCGGGGAACGCTGGTGGTGATGAGAGAGGTCGGGTCGTTGACGTAGTAGCCGGGGAGGTCGTCGGCCTGGTCCTTGGCGTGGGCAGCCAGCAGGTCCGTCCAGGGACCGACAAAGGACTCGGGGAACTCGTCGCACATGATGTTGGTGGTAGTGGTGGTGGTGATGTAGATTCGAGATTACGCAGCCATGAGATGGGGCGGACCGAGGCTTCGATGACGTTGGCAGGTCGCAGTGCCTGTAGTAGCAGTACACTGATATTAGGCGGCAAGCGAGGATCCAGTGCTTTGAGCCTGCTGGTGAGAGAGCCAATGATCTAGGTGAAGCTGTACGAGTGGCAAGTGGTACCTGTAAAGGTGAAAAAGAAGACAAGGGGATGGAGAGATCTTGAAAGGAAAAAAGATGCTAATGTGTGTTGGAGATGGAGTAATTTCGATCTACTCAGCTCCAGTGACGCACGGGAAATGCAGGCTACAGGGGAACGGCCCAACCATCGACGGGCCCGACGAGTGGCGCGCGCTACTGTACGAGTACGAGTATTGTCGGTTGACGCTGGTGCGAGAGCAGAGCAGAGGTACGGAGTACAGGCTGTATAGCGGACTGCTGCTAGTAGCAAAAGGTCTCAAGGCCAAAGCTTGCTGGTCAGCTGCGGTTAATTACATGTGCTGGTTGTCGTAGGATGGCCGCAAATGAGGGTGACATTGGTGATTACTAGAGAAGCTGCATGGACAAGAGCGGCAATCTTGCAAATCATCAATCTTGAGAGCGCCCGCGGTCCACTAAATGTTTGCCAACATGCATGCAGCATACCAGACGAACAAGAGCTGTTGGTGGCTTTGAAGCGTGGAGGTATGTAGGTGCGAGTACGGAGGATTAGCAGCGAGTAGAACGGCAATATCGGGTACTGTTGCTCCGTGCCTGCCGTTGTATTTACTCGCAATGTTTATACGGAGCACCAGGTTAGTACTAGTATTACGCATATAGCGTAAGGTACGGTACGAGTAGAGGATACACGGGTTGGCCGGGGGGAGGACCGTCGTGTACGATGCAATGTAACGAGCTTGTCAAAACAACAACGGATGAAAATGCACATGAACACGATCCTCACCCAGCCTTGCAAGATCCGATCTGCAAGTCTCCAGCTAATAGCAGGCCAGCGTTAATGACAGTCCTTAATGGCCTGGCATGCCGCATGATGAATGGAACGAGACCAGCGGGATTCCGGCGCATCAGCCCGGGCCTCTCACCGCCTTGGCACAGGCCCCCGCTGCAAACCCCAAACTCCAAATTCCCCGTCGCCTCCGTCCACTAAGCAGCGGAGCAGTGTCTCTCTACGTCCACTCTACGGGCGGCTCTGCCCCTCTGGCCACCCCTGGAAAAAAGCCCCTTGGCCCCCTATGCGCCTATACGATTACGCGCTGGTCAAAGTAGTCGGCTCCCAATATTCATCAAACAATCGTCGGCTTTGCTTCACCCCCACCAAATTGACCACCTCTTACGCGCCTGTCCGCCCCCCCCCGCGCATCCTCAGCTCCTCGGCCCCCCCTGTCTCCCTGGTCACCATGTTGTCGGGCGTCCTCATCTTCAATCAAAAGGGCGAGAACCTCATCTTTCGCGCCTTCCGCACCGACTGCCGCCCGCGCCTCGCCGACGTCTTCCGCATCCAGGTCATCTCCAACGCTCAGGTCCGCTCTCCTGTCCTGACCCTCGGCAGCACCACCTTTAGCCATGTCAAGCACGAGAACATCTACCTGGTGGCCATCACCAAGAGCAACGCCAATGCTGCTCTCGTCTTTGAGTTTCTCTACCGCCTGATCCAGCTGGGTCGCGGCTACTTTGGCAAGTTTGACGAGGAAGCTGTTAAGAACAACTTTGTCCTCGTCTACGAGCTTCTGGATGGTACGTCAGTGTAGAGCCTTTTCTCCTGGTCTCTCTTTCTCTCTGTTGCCCCTCATCCAATGGCATCCGGCAGTTCCAAGGATGGAAGCTAACAGGTCTCCTCGGATAGAAATCATCGACTTTGGTTACCCCCAAAACACCGAGACCGACACGCTCAAAATGTACATCACCACCGAGGGCGTCAAGTCCGAGTCACGGCCGGCCGACACGTCCAAGATTACCATGCAGGCGACGGGAGCGCTGTCGTGGCGCAAGGCTGACGTCAAGTACCGCAAGAACGAGGCGTTTGTCGACGTCATCGAGGACGTCAACCTGCTCATGTCGGCGACGGGGGCGGTGCTGAGGGCCGACGTCAACGGGCAGATTGTGATGCGGGCGTATCTGTCGGGGACGCCCGAGTGCAAGTTTGGCCTCAACGACCGGCTGCTGCTGGACAATGACGGCTTGCACAGCATGCCCAACGGCAACCGCATGGGCACCAAGGCGACCAAGGCGGCGGCTGGCAGCGTGACGCTCGAGGACTGCCAGTTCCACCAGTGCGTCAAGCTGGGCAAGTTTGACAGCGACCGCATCATCAGCTTCGTGCCGCCCGACGGCGAGTTTGAGCTGATGCGCTACCGCGCCACCGAAAACGTCAACCTGCCCTTCAAGGTCCACGCCATTGTCAACGAGGTCGGCCGGTCCAAGGTCGAGTACAGCATCGGCATCAAGGCCAACTTTGGCCCCAAGCTCTTTGCGACAAACGTCATCGTCAAGATCCCCACGCCCCTCAACACGGCCAGCACCACGGAGCGCTGCACCCAGGGCAAGGCCAAGTACGAGCCGTCCGAGAACGTCATCGTCTGGCGCATCTCGCGCTTCACCGGCCAGAGCGAGTATGTCCTCAGCGCCGAGGCCAGCCTCACCAGCATGACCAACCAGCGCGCCTGGAGCCGCCCGCCCCTCAGCCTCAACTTTAGCCTCCTCATGTTTACCAGCTCCGGTCTGCTCGTCCGTTACCTCAAGGTCTTTGAGAAGAGCAACTACTCGAGCGTCAAGTGGGTGCGCTACATGACCAGAGCTGGGTCCTATGAAATCAGGCAAGTCTTGACCCTCCTCGCATCTCTCTTCCTTTACCCTCTTTGGAAAAAGGCCTTGCTTCCCTTCTTCCAGGTACTCTTTCAGGTGCTCCCGCTAACACACAAGACCTGCAGGTTTTAACCCATCTGGTTGCAGATATGGTAACACAGCATGTTTGGCGTTTAAATCTCTCTCCCTTTATGTCTTTCCTTTTGCTTGCTCAGGTGTTCTTTTCTTCCCATCTTTTTCCTTTTTGGATATCCAGGCTACCCGGGTCCATGAGTTTAAGCGGCACTATTGGCGTTTTCCAAAATAAACTTGTTTCTCATGACGTCGGCCGCTACCACATTGCATGATATTGGTGCACACACGCGCACACACACGACTGCGTACGGAGTAGTGCGAAGCGAGGGGGTGGCCATTACGATACCCGGACTCGCGTGGGTGGCTGGCCTTGCCACTCGGTCCGCGGATGCATGTCGACCGGGGGTTGGGGTCAGGCCATGGATCACGATGAAACAAGACATGGCCGTATCTGGTCCGCACACGTGTCTGGCAATCTGGGTCAGGGGACGAAGCGAGACGTCCCAAGTACATGTTAATATGGGGACGGGTGCTTCGAGGCGAGAAAATAAAGGCCATCAGGATGTACGAGTTGGAATAGAGTACGAGTATCACGCTGTAATGGTCGAGTGCATGTAGTCTGTGGCAGTATATATATACTCGCATATCGAAAAGAAGACAATGAAAGGGCCGAGACAGACGGTATGATAATGGCGGTAGCACAAACAAGGGTCCAATAGCAGTAGTCACAAAGCAACATCACTGCTGTCACAATTGATATTGACAGCCTTGGAGGGGCCGTGGACGCATAAAGCCGCCCGAGCTCATGTGTGCGCCCCGGTTCCCCCAGCAGCCATGCTCTGCCAAGGATGCATACTTAGCCGTACAGCATGCGACGTCGGATGGATGTTGTTGGATGTCGGTGGCGTTTATTGAGAGCACGGAGTACTGGCCACGCACCTTGTCAACGTACGACGTGCTCTGTGCCGGCGCTCGGTACGTGGATTACGGATAAATTGGCTGGCCGGACCACGTCAATATCACTGGCCAGGCTAGTTTGGATGTGCTGCTTGCTCCGGACTGCTAGCTGGGATTGCCTGGTGCTAGCAGGCGACTAGTTGGTGATGCTGCGCAACTCGTAATCATTGTACGAGTATTACTACTAGTAGTACGGAGTACTCGTCCTCTGTGCAGAGCCAACGCCAAGGAGAGGGACCTTTCGGATATTGCGTCAAGACAAGGCTATTGCGTCAAGACAGTTGGCAAAAGGAAAAAGAAAGAAGCCGAGTGGGAAGGAAAACGGCTTCCCGTCCGTGTACTCAGGGCTCATTGGCAGATAAAAGGGGGTCGGACATGGAGATGGAGAGCTCAAAGCAATGACCACCGAGGACTCAAGGAGGAAGCGAAAAAAAAAAAAGGGCCCAGTTTGCCAGTCAACAGTCCTGGACGCCTGGTCCAAGGCCCCGAGGTGGCCCGCTCTTTTCGGCAGTCTCTGCGGGATGCATGTACCGTTGTAGCTTTCCACGTGTGCGCCGGGGGGAACAGGGGGACAGGTTGAAGGGTGTGGTCCACAGTCGTATCAGATACCATACTCGTACCTGTACTCGGTACAACGGCCACGGTCGAATGGACGTGCGTTGGGGATAGCCGCACGCACGCACATACAACTATGTGAGCACAGGTTGGCGTACTGGTATGGTGATGATGGTGATGATGCTGCTGCTTGCTGCTGCACAAAGAAATGATTAGAATGTACGGGGTGCTAGTGCCACGACATGATCGATCTAGAAGATGCATGCACGGGAGCTCCGTAATGGCTGCTACATCGATCCGCGATGCTCGCCAGCCAGCCGCGGGCGTGGCATGACGGGTCGACGGACGGGTCGACGGACGGGTCGACGGAGCGGCCGGCGCGATGGGCGTACTTGGGGATATTGGCATGTCTTGGTTCGCGACATGGAGGGCCATGCTGGCCACGGCTGACTGGTGCTGTTGGTTCGTCGTCGGTTTGCTGGTAACACTTTAATACAAGTCGAACGCTGCTATTGATGATGCTAGAACGAGGATGGTTAGGAAGCACAATTTTAGTTGGCCATTGTGCTGGGATGGTAGTGGAGAGGTTCAGAGGGAGCTCGGATTACGGTGCAAGGTGGAGGGAGAGAAGACGGGGGTTTCCGACGGCGCCGTTTGTTACCGTGGATGCTGTACTCTAGTAGTGCTACTACTACTAGTACAGGTAGTGAGTGGTCTTCCATATTGCCAGTTTGCCAGTTTGCCAGTATTGTTCCGTCTTACGCATACGAGTCGTATGACCGGCACGAACACGTTGGGAAGCAAGAGGTTGCGTCCCTTCAAAAGGCCATGTGCAGCACTGTGTGGATTCGGATCCTCGCATAGCCACGCGAGAGGAAAAACATGGAATGTGATTTACGACTGTTCCCAAGCCTACGACGTAATGCTATTGATACCACGACGATAGCACCAGGGTAGGGACACGCGTGCCCATCCTATTCTCCCTGTACGTCGTAATATGCACGAGTGTGCGAGTACGAGTAGTCGGTACATGCACTCCGTAATACTAACTCTACGTTTTGTACGTGGGTGTTGGTGGCCAGTGGTGCACGGGCATCTTCAGTAGCGTGGCATTTCTGCCGTATTGTCCGTGCGGCCAGGGGCAAAAAGCCACTGCAAAGAAAAAAAGCACAGAGCATGCAGCACTAAGCAACAACACCGCAAAAACAGAGCAAAACATAGAGGCCAGACCTTGTTAGTACTCCGCTCTACTCGTACTCTGACTTGATAGCGAAATACAGATACAGCGCTTTCGTATGTACACAAAAACACCGAGCAGCAGGGTTGAGATGGAGTGTGTCAATCCATGTGTGTTGCAAGGATAAGCACGCCCAACTGGCTCCTTCCCACTAAATCACCGCTGCGGCGCTTCCCCCATTGGCAATTGGCAATTGCCCCCCAATCCCCCTGCTTTGCACCTGCCCTGCACCTGCACCTTCTTGCACCTCCTTCCCTGTCTCCCCACCATGTGAGAAGCCTCTCCACCACTCACACCTCTCCTCTCTTCCTCCCACCTTTCCTCCCTTCTCCCTCTCCTTCTCCCATCCCATGACCATTCACTGGCCATCTCCCTCTCTCTCTTTACCACCCCAGTCCCTCATCTTGTTTGATCCCTCTCTTCCTCCTTCTTTCCCTCTCCTACAACGTACGAATACTACTGCTCTCTGCTACCTTACCTCGGATCATCCACCCAACTGCAACCACTCACACCGTACCTACTACCTGGTCCCCCCCCGGTCCATCACGTCACAGACAAACAGTCCGTCAGCCTTGGCTTCAATATTACAGCGTATTATCATCTTTGCACAACCTTCGGGCTCCATCTTACGCCCACCGTCAACCGCGACTCCTCTCAACTTCTCCTCCGTCGTCCCACTCGCCTTATACCCGTATTCCACTGTTGTCGACGAGTAGCAACCCTCTAGTCACCCAACGGCGCACGCTAGACAGGCTCACCCCCACCGACTCGTCTTCTGATTCCGCGCACTTGTTGCTGATCTCCCTCTCCTCTTTCTCCTCTTCTCGCTCGCGCGCTCGAGCTTGCCTCATTCCTCCTTCCTGCTCTCTTTGGCGTTTGCAGGAGAGAGACAAGCAGACGACGTCCATCGCCACTTCTCCGCCGTAATCCTCACAAGTGCCCATCGGCCAGTAATTCCCCGCAACCATGCCTCGCTCGCTAGACTCGTCCCGCCCCATCATGGCCCCATCGGTATGTTTACTCTCGCACTCTGCTTTCTTGCTCCTGTCACTTTGCGGCTGCTCGCTCTGCTCGGCATCTTGAAAGAACGCCCGATATCTCATATACGGAGTACATTCAAAACCCTTCATCCACCCCACCCCTCTTCTCCACGACAAAAGTGCCCCCTGTCCGTTCAAGCTTCAGAACGGTGGATCTACCGATGACACGGCTCCCTCCATTTCATGTCCTTTGCCTCCTGCTTCTTCTTCTTCTTTTCCTATTCCTGTGTTGCCAATAAGAGAGGTCCCCTCTTTATAATATTCCCTGTTCCCTTCCCATCATTTCACATTCACCTTGCTTCACCACTACTGCTCTCCCTCGTACTCCTCCCACTTCTGCCTCTACGCCTCACCGACCGCCATCACCAACCACCCTCACAAAACATGAGTGCTGACGCCCAACCAAAGACCCGGACATCGGTCCGCTACAGCGCCTACAGCGTCGCTGCGCCCTCCGTTACTCCCACAGTCGAGACGGCTGACTCGGCTACCAATGAGATCCGCGACATCGCCACTGGTCTCGACCGCATGGAGAACAAGGCCCTCTCCTCTCAGCGCGTCATGCTCAGCGACGAGAAGATGGACAACATGCACAAGATCGCCCTCGGTGCCAAGCTCGACCGTGCCCTCGAGCGTCGCATGAGCGGCCAGGATGCCGTCATGCGTCCGCGCCGCAAGACGTCCTCCGCTGCCAACAACACCCTCAACGAGAAGGCTCAATAGACCAAGGGCAACAGGATCCGCGTGGACGAAGACCCCTTTACCTTTACGTCATCACCGACCCCCGCCTCGCGCTCTCTCTCTCTCTTCCACGCCATGGCTTCGTTGGACAACTTCCTGAGTACACATCAGGACCAGCCAGGTCTCTTGGACGTGCCTTGATTCGCCTTTGACCAATTGGTCACCGCTCATGATACGCTTTTGCCTTTCTCGTCTCCTTTCACAGCGACTACTCGGCACGTCTGAGTCACGACCTCATGCCAAAGGCCCCCCCTTTTCCCGGCCTAGATATCCATCTTGCTACGTCTTTCGATTTCACCCGGACTGAAGCATGTTAACGATCCGGGCCCCTCTTGCGCTTTTTCTGCCTCTGCTTTCCGTAGGAGGCTGTTATACCATAAGACGGGATGCCTCAGATATCGGTTATTGGGAGGCATACTCGCACAGCACACACATCTCTGCAGTTCTGTCCAATGCAATTAATGCCTTTTGGCGGTTGCAACTTGGTTTTTCGGGAATTTTTTTTACTGTCGATTTCACTGTCGATTTCACATACATCTCCTTGGATGGACCAAGGTGATTGCGGTTGGAGGGTTTTGATACCATACTACTAGTAAAAAGTAGGTAGTAGGGAGAGACGTTGAAGTCAGCTTCTTAGATGAGACATGTGAGCTCGCACGTATGAATGCTTTGAATATACAGTTCCCTTGCCCTTTCAACTGCTTCCCCTGATGACCTCGAAAGATAGGATGTGAAAATTATAGTACCATGTATCTAGTCACGAGTAGCTGATGATACTTCGAGATGATACCCGACAAGTATACTACTAGTCGATCTCGAGACAAATCTCCCATTGACGTAAAAAGCATACTGGGCATGGACAACAACAGATGTTTTCTATTACCAGAGGAACCATGCCGCCTTGATACAACTCTAAAGACAAGTTTAAACCAGTGACCCCATAACGCCAATCGTGCCGCTCCACAGCTCATACCACGTATGTACACGGCAACATGAAGATGGTCAAGGGACCGATCCCAAGCCGACCCGGGAGGGTATAAAAAAAAGAGAAACAGGACAATGAAGAAGAGAAGAGACACGCTGTAAAAGGTTTTCATCAGCCCAACCTCGGGCCGAGCTCAAGGCAGCCTGGCGTCAATGTCGGCGAGCAGGGACATGAGCTCGGCCTCCTCGCCCTCGACCTCAAGGCCCTGCTGGACCCAGGACCTGGCCTCGTCGAGCCTGCCCATCTCCTGGAGGCACTTGCCCCGCCTCCACCAGGCCTTTGCGTTGCCGACGCGGCGGATATCGACGCTGGTCTGGGCGTCAACGGCGCCCTCGGGCCACTGCTGGAGGGCCATGTGGGCCTGGGCGCGGTTGGCGTAGAGGCCGGAGAGCTCCTCGCGGACCAGGGCCGAGGGCTCCCAGACGGGGCGGCCCTGGGCCATCTGGATGCCGAGGGTGTAGAGCTTGAGGGCCTCGGCGTAGTGGGCCTTGCGGTACTCGGCGTTGCCGTTGTCGCGCAGCTTGCCGACGTTGGCGCTGCGCTTGGGGTTGACGGGCACGGGCGGCAGGGGCACGCCGTGCGGCGAGACGGCCTCGCTCGTCGTGATGAGCGACCGGTGCAGCGCGTTGAGCTGCTCCAGCTCGGCGGCCAGCCCGCGCGGGGGGCGCGTCCCCGGGTTGACGCCTATGGCCTTGGTCTTGGGGTCCATTTGCAGCGGCTGCATGTCGAAATGGGTGAGGTCGGACATGGTGGGCGGTCGGTGTTCTGCGAGTGCCCTTTGTGTGTGTGTGTTTCTTCTCGTCAAGGTACTCGCTGCGTATATGTGTGTGTGGGTGTATGTTTCGTTGTCCTTTTCTTGGTTTGGTGGTGGGGAGGGATGTGGTTGTCAATGATTGACGTTGACAGCTGTGGTTAGGCTCTGGCTGGCGCAAGGGACCGCGAAAGGACAGCTCAACGTCGTCGTTGTACCGGTCCCTCCCTCACCTCACCTACCCACCTCTTATCTTATCACCACATGACTACCCCGGGCCAGTCCACGCCACAGCCCACACAACGTACGGGAGTGCAAAATGACGAAATGGTGGGCGGACACGCGGGTCAGCATGGAAATGGGCGTTGTTCTATTCGTAATGCTTGCTTTTTATTGATGTGGTTCTACAAATGGGCGAGTCTGTCGAGTGCGGTTTTACGAGAGTTGCGCAAGAGTTCACGCGGCCTTGCATGAAAAACACATCCTGTTGCATGGGCGCATGCCGTTGCCATTTTGGCTGTCACAGGCTCACGGCCGTTTACACATATGTAGTACTACTACCTTGATATTGCGGGGGGAGGAGGGATGGAGATCAGCGCACGTACGAGCGCCCTGGTCACACCATCACATGCACATTCAGAGTAGGCCAGTGTTCAATTGCAATTCCTTTTGATGCTCCCTATATATTCCATGGATCACATCGACCGCCAGCCGTGAAACGAGCCGGGTACAAGCGGGCTGAGCTTCCGGAGAAGACCTCATCGCCACACATACAAGTAATCATTTCACGCGGCAAGTGTCGTCTTCCAAGCTTCCTCATGCGCGTCATGGTAAAAAATCGTAGTTGTCTTTTTTTCGTCTTTTCCGTTTTGGTTTTTTTGGTTTTGGAGGGGGGTTTTCTGTGCCTTCATTTCGATATGGGTTCCGACGAGTCTCTTTCTCTCTTTTTTTTTGTTCTTCTGTTTTTCTGTCTTCGATTCCTCTTCTTCTCCATTGACAAGACAAAACAGCTTTTCCATTGGGGTAAACCATCCGTCCCGCACGTAAAAAAAGAACAGAGGAAAAGAAAATAGGTTCGGCCAGAAGCCGCCGCAGCCCTTGCCGTCACCCAGCAGCAAAAATCAAGTTCAAATCCCTAGGAGAAACCGCCGCGCCGATCTAATGAAACGCACGAGAAATTGTCGGACAATGCCCGAGTCGCCGAGACCTTTCCATGGGGGGTCCAGCTCGGTCGAGGTATCCGGCCTGCTTAGTGGCCGTAGACAGCAAGGGCCTTTGCCGTCTCGCCCTTGGAGCTGGCGGCAGCCTTCTTCGCTTCGGAAACTTGGCGGGCGGCAGTCTTCTTGCGCTCGTAGTAGGCCTGAGCCTTAGCCTTTCTCCGCTCCTCGAGACTGTAATGAAGAAAAAAAAAAGTCAGTATTGTGTGCGATAGGGCAGTACAGAGAAGGATAAGAGTAGTAACGTACCGGCCAACGACGTCCTGGTACTTCCAGCCGTTCTCGTGGCTGAGACGGCCGACAGTGCAGTACTTGCGGCCGGGCTGCAGGCGGAGAACGCGGAGAGCCTGGGGAACGACCATCTTCTTCTGCTTGTCGTAGGGAGGGGGGACACCCTCGAAGACCTTGAGGCGCTCCAGAGCGGCGGCACCACGGGCGGTCTTGTGGGGGATCATGCCACGGACAGCCTTGTAGAAGATGCGCGAAGGGGCACGGAAGTGGAAGGGACCACCGCGCGTGGGGTTGAAGCGGGTGATCTTGCGGAGGTGGGCGGCGTACTTGACTGCAGAGTTGGTCAGTATGTGCTGTGTCGGTCGTGCGGACCGGAGTCCACCGCTTCCTTCGCGAAGGAGACTTCTTTGCGAAGGGGCTCCGTCAATGGAGAGGGGAGAGGATGCGACGTACGCTTAGCGCGGAAGAACTCGCCAGAGATGTTGAGGGCCTCGCAGCGGACGACAACGATCTTCTGACCGTTGAGGAGCTGCTTGGCGACAATCGAGGCCAGGCGACCAAGGAGGTGACCCTTGCCGTCAATGACAACCTGTCGAGACATGTCTTGTTAGCCAGCCAGTTCCTATTTGTTTCAACGAGTGCGCCGTCGGGATTGTTTGTGTGTGTGTCCCAGGAAATCCAGATAGGGCACCGGCATCGGTCGAGGCACCACCAGGCAGGACGACAGGAAAAAATATTGTCCTGCGCTCGCATCCAGCTGATGCTCTCCTCCGCTGGCGATGCCCCTCTGCCCTCTGCGTGTGTTGTCGTGGCACGCCCATCCGGATTTCCCTTGTCCCCGACGGACTCTCATTGATTGTGTGCGTGTGCGTCCCAAGGTGTAAACTCACAACCGACTCGAAAGACGACATGATGTCCGATTCTTTGTTGTGTAGGAAGAGAAAAGGAAAGAAGATACAACAGCTCAGTCGACCGAATATGGACACGCAAACCCTCTGACCGCGCCGGAGAGAATTTGCTGCTGTGCTGTGCTGCTGGAGGGGTTAGTCGTCCCGGTGTTTGAAGTGGTCGCGATATGATGGGACAGCGAAAAATCCAAGTTCCGCTTGGGTGCTGGTTGTGCCTTTGGGCAGAATACGCTAACCGCAAGCAGAAAAGGGCATATTTTCCTTGTAAGCGACTGAGGGCTACCGCAGAAAGTGCTTAGGGCTGCGAAACCTAGGCCTTCTCCGAGGTTCTGCCGCCCAGAACACCGCACAAAGAAACCTTTTGTGGGCCTGGCGCCTCTGGACCGCCTCTCAAGGCCTCTGTACTCCGTACCGCCTGCCATTTCGACAGCCTGCATCTCCCGTTTGTGCCCAAAATCATGTGACCAACCACAGGACGCAGTAGCCCCCGTCGCGAACCCATCCGACTAAGACCAGCCCGAAGCACAAGTATAGGTATATTCCCACATGGGGGCGGCTGCTGCAAGTCAAAGTGGATATTGGGACGGATATTATCATATTACGGTCACTATGAATGTCATACTGGTAAAGGGCATATTAGTGCTGATCCATCAGTGGTCGTCGTCACGTTTGGGTCTATTCACAGCTGATGCATGCTAGTACTAACACACACAGATACAGGCACGCAACGACGAGGGGGAAACCAATGATTAAATTACAACCGAAGTGAAGATGCTTTGTGGAACATAGAGTTCTCACAGGATAATGCTTGCATGCTTGCTGACTTTCTCGCATTACTGAGCCGCACCCGCCTTGGCCACATCAAGGGCCTTCAACAGATCCTGCACTTCCTTGACCAGGGCCTTCCTCGCAGCTCTGATGTCGGGGTTACCATCGGTCTCAACACCATCGAGCTTGAGTAACACGTGCTGCATCACAGACTCGGAAAGCTTGCGGTGCTCCTCATCCAGTTTCTTGGCATCCCTGGGAGGGGCTTCTATGAAGTCATTGCAGCGCGGTCTCCACTCACGGCGGAAGTTGGAGGAAATGTCATCAATCTGCTTCAAGGGGCCGCTGTTGGTAGACACATTCGAGGCACCAGCGTTGGAGGAGCCGCTCGCTGCGTAGTTGTCGTCCGACGTCTTGGACGACTTCTCCTTCTTCTTCTTGTTCTTGCGCCGACGCTGGGACTTGCTGAGGTCGGCATTCCCCACAACCACCATCTCCTCGTCGGACGGGCTGCTTGCGTCAAGGCCCTCGGGCACAACAGCCATGATCTCGCTGTTGTTCTTGATGCCGTAGTGCCACACGGGGGCTTCGGGGTCGCTCATCTGCTTGCCCTTGTAGAGCAGCCTGACGCCCCTCGTTGTGCGACGGGACAGATCCATCATGATGCCGAGGCGCTCTATGACATCGCGGACGAGGAGCTTGCCATCGGCAATCGCGTTGGTCGGGAAGCGCGCCGGGTATGTGACGGAGCGGTTCTTGATGAGGAGTACGTCACCGTCCGGGACGGGTGAGGGGCCGCGCTGGCCGTAGTAACTATCGGTTGGTGCGTCGATGTCCTGGGATGTGATGTAGCTGTAGTCATCCTCGGTGACGTTGGGGACCCCGCCGGACATGGAGGTGTACGGCGAGAGGCTGCCGCGGGACCAGCCGTATCTCGACATGGTGAGGGGTAGGGCGGCGAGGACGGCGATGCTGCTGTATACGATGCCCGGGTGAACTCCGAGGGTCTCGGAAATATACTCGTTGGACCCGTTGAGGATGGTGTTGAAGTTTGCGAGAGTCTCGTTGATGCCGGTCCTGAAATGCTGTAGGGCACCAGAGGTGGCCACGATGGCCTGCGTCGAATCCACCTTGCCGGGTATCCAAGGTGGCCTGTAATAGGTCACCTTTAACTGTGAAGGAGCGTCGGGCTATCACCAACAAGAGAGGCCGCCGCGCAGCGTCGGTTTGGATGCAACGTCCCTGAGCTCGTCTATCGTGGCGGGAAAGTTTGACGGTCTTTGTTCGTTCGGTCTATCGGCAAGTTTTTTTTCCTTGTTCGCGTCGTTTGGAGGAAGATTCGCCGAGGTAGGACTGTGGCCTCTTGTGTCGTTGACCGCGGGTCGCAAGTGTACGGTGTCGAGTAGCGTCGCTGTACGAGTGGCTAGGACTTCAGGTTCGGATTGAGGAGGTCCAAAAGTCAGAAAAGTCCTTTGTACGAACAGGAGGACAATTGCAGACGCGGTTAGAAGCCACTTGGTACGCAGGCGCGGTCCCGGTGCAGAAGCGCAAATGTTCCCCTGGTGGCCAGTGGATAGGTGTCTTTTGGTTCATCGGACCAAACTGAAGATGGCCCGACCCTGAATTTTCCTACTGCCCAACAGCTAGCTCACTTGATTGGCCACGTGGTGATGTTACGCAGCGATGGCGGACCATTGTTTGCCGGGCGTTTACCCTGAAGCTTCGCAAACAGGGCCGCGGCAACCTTCCAGAGGCTTCCACGGCCTCATTCTGCTCTCAAACGGGTTTCCCGTTGTATGGCCGTTTTAAACCAGTCCAGATGACAAACTCGTTTCCAAATAACGGTCAGAAAAACTGTCCGATCCAGGCTATCGGGGCTATGATTTAGGGTCGGCGATGTGCTACCCCATGCCCTGTAGTTTGTTGCTGCTGGTGAACTACCGCATGAACGGTTCTGACATCCTGCGTGTATGCAGCGTGGTCGTACAACGTCGCCTGGACTGGTATCAAAATGGCTCAGAAACATCAAATCAAGGAACCGGGAGCTTCATGACAAATCTTGGGACACATCTCGTCATTTACACGGCAGTGCTTGCCATTTCACAAGATACCATGGCCACCCAAAACTCCGTACTCCGTAGGCTGTCTTTGAATGAATAAGCAACGCTTCCGTAGTCGCCGATTGCATCATGGGGGGGCAAGACCCACCCGGCGACCTTAGCCCCCTCCCCCCCATTCTCCCCAAGCCGAGATCGCCTTTCTTGCTTGATTGCGACAACGACCGTACAGCGCATTATAAAGCATCTGATACCCTCCTGCATCCCCATCCTCTTCCCTTTTCCGAACAGTCCCATATTTCCGTACGTACTCTCCAGGCGACCCTTCCATTCCCCTCTTGAGCTTCGCGCAGCCACCTAACGTCTTATCTCCAGCTAGCAAATGAACGTTTTTCGCAGATTCTTTCGCACCACGTCACCAGTCAGCATGGCATCCGCAACCGCTAAGGCCCAGAAGCTCATTGACGACAATGCAGTTGGTAAGTTGAAATGGCCCTAGTAGGGCAACCTGGACACCGCACTCTTTCATGGCCATGGTGCTGACCCTTCTGCGCGCAGTCGTCTTCTCCAAGTCCTACTGCCCCTACTGCAGTGCGACCAAGTCGCTCCTGAGCAGCCTCGACGCTCAGTCGACTGTGCTCGAGCTTGACCAGATCGGTACGATACACATACCCTTTCCGTGAAACATGACGACCCATCTTGCTGACATAGACACGTGCGACTACAGAGGACGGCAGCGACCTCCAGGACGCTCTCCAGCAGATCAGCGGCCAGCGCACCGTCCCCAACGTCTACATCAAGCAGAAGCACATTGGCGGCAACTCGGACGTCCAGGCTCTCCAGTCTGGCGGCAAGCTTAAGGCTCTTCTCCAGGAGGCCGGCGCCCTCCAGGCGTAAGAAGCTTCTCCTGCAACCTCCCTTCTCCTTCAACCGACCAGAGCGACGCTCCTTACGCGACATCACAGGACATCCAAGGACGATGGGCCCCGTCGAGGTAAACTCTAGAGCGCTATTGTCGCTAGGTGGAAATGAATGAATAAAAGGACGTGCATCGATACAATTGCTACTGGTACTACTGCTACAGTGACTTATTTTGTGTTGCTTGTAATGTACATGAATGGGCCCCCCAGCAAGTTCTAGATTTGCCCGCATATGTTAGGTGACGTTGCACCGTAACCGTTGCGCAACAGTTAGAGAACCTGCGTGGCGACGGTACCCACGGGCCTCTCGACAAACTCCATGACGCCGTTGACAATGCTCTCCCTGGCGCCCTCGGAAGCAACCTTTCGGCCGGCGAGGTAGTTGAGCCAGAGAAGGCGGGATATCCTCTCGTCGTTGACGACACCAAAGAGCTCCCTGCGGACAGCTTTGTCGCCCTTGTCATTGTACATGACGGACAGCTTGCCAGCTTGGTCGCGGCACAGGAGAAGCTCCTTGCTCTTGGGGACAGAGCCGCGGTTGAACAGAGCGCGGAAGTCCTTCAGGCCATTACCAAACTCCTCGTCGTTGAAAGCCTTGGGGTCGCTCCGAGTGCGGCCGGTGATAGCGCGGACGAGACCGTCTCGCAGGTGGTGGAAGTCGGTGTCCTTAACGGGGGCGATGCGGAACAGAGAGCGGCAGCCGGTCTCGCGAAGAAGCTGGTTCCACGTCTCCTCACCCTTGACCTCGTCCATAAGAGTGTTGCGCAGGTCCTCCTTCTCCGAGGGAATCAGCGTGGTGGCCAGGGGGTTGACCTTCTTGACCAGGTAGTGCTGGAGCTTGGCCACGTCCTGGGTGGCGACGTAGAAGCCGACGACGTAGACCTGGATGCCGATAAAGGTGACGCTGCGAGTGCCCAGGCCGACGAGGGTGAATTCGGTGCCCTCGTTGTCGGATATGGAGGCAGCGATGGGGCTGTCAGGCTTCTGCTCGGCGGGGAGCTTGACATCGATGGTGCGCGGGAAGGTGGTGACGACACCGTTGCCGGTGGGGACAATTTCGCGGCCCTGATCGTCGTGCAGCACCACCTTGCGCTTCTCGCCCGCCTCCGTCTTGAACGTCTCGCTGGGCACGGGGGAGTCGCACTCGAGCACAGTCTTTTGCTGGCTAGACTGGTCCTCCAGGGCCTTTTTGAGCTTCCATGCCGTGTAGACGAAAGACACGATGCCCGCGGCTGCGCCCGCCGCCAGGAATGCCGTCCGGTTGCGCTCGTAGTCGCGACGCTCGTCGTTGAGCTTGTTGAGGTCAAACTCCTGCGTCAACCGAGGGGAGCCCCGTCCCGTCTGGAAGGCCCGGCAGCCAGTGGCCAGGTACACGGGCGGCGAGGCACGGGCGGCTCTAAGCCCCGTCCGCAAGGCCGGACCTCTCGCTGCTGCTGGGCGGAGCATGGCTGCTATGTCGCTTCGCTGGCAATTGGAAAGCTGGGGCGGCAGTGAACGTGGGAGTGGCGGAGGCTGATTATGTACACGCACGCGCAGCCTATGTCTCGTCTCGAATGTGCAGACCTCCGGCAGCTGTTTCCTGCTTCTGGTGTCGTAGTGGCAATTGCTTGGTTGTTAATGGCGATTTGCCAATTGAAGCATCGAACGATTCCGACGCCGCCGTCCAGCACGTGACGTGGGCCTTTCGGCCGACCGATGACGTTATGCCGACACTACCCTACGAGTGGACGGTGACAGAATTCGGCCCAAGATTCGTCTATTGCTACATGTTACGGGGTCGGGAATGAATCTCGGACAAGTTTCTCTACTTGTTGGCACTTTGATGTTTAATGCAGATTGAGTTGTCAGTGGTATATCCCTTGGGGATGAAAAGGTGTACGGGAGCAATATGTGATGCTGGTGACCAACAAATACATACATGGTCATCACATGAGACTATGCTGGGACACATCACATCTATTTCTAGTGGTTGGCTGTCAACTGACCTATAAGACAGCAGGATCATGAGAGCTGCATTGCATATCCCGCGTGCCACACGCTATCTGATCACTAAGCCAGGGTTCTTTTCTCGTGAGCATGGCTTGGCCTTGTGAGGGAGACAAGGTGCTGTTGGGAAGCCGCAGGATTTGATCCGTAGACGGGTGTGTGCTGCTACGCGGGGTATCAATGTAGTCGCGCCATTTGGCCCTCTGTAAAGGGCAGCACCCAAATACATTGATGCTACTGAGTCAACGTGTATGAAAAGCAGTCTGGTATGAGCAGACTCAACATGGGTCGATGAGACGGACCTATCTTATTGACAGTACAGCGCCAGCCCTGCTCTGTAGCCGACCCGGGCATCCTGCATGCGGGCGGCCTGATGCAGCCCGTAATCAGTGTGGCTCTTCTATTATGAGGACAGCGCAGTAATAATAGCTACTACTCCGTATTGTACTTGTAGCCGTGCCCTGTAACCTTGACGGTAGGCCGGTGATATTGGAGTCATCAAGTCATCTGGATTCCTCCATGTTCACGGTACCAAGTCAGGAATACAGTCATAGGCAAGGACAGGCAATCATTCATTGCAGCTTTCCATGCTCCATGAACTGGAGTGGTTGATTGTTCAGCAATCCAATTGTTGTTATTGTTGGTGTGGTTGTTGTGGTGTGTGTGCCCGGCCGCCCCTCACCCCCCAAAGCCCAAGCCCAAGCCAAGCGCCAAGGTCAGCAGCGGCGGGCAAACATCCAGTCCATTCACTGATGCGCTGTGCACACTGCACCGGTGGACAGTATTAGTGGACAAGGGCGCTGTAGTAATGGCAGTGATCCTCCTCCTTCTAGGCCCTGCCCCGCCATCGCCGTTCGCTCCATGCACCTTGTTCGCTGTTGAGTCTGTTGGCGCTTGTGGCCAGAACCGCCCGCCGCCAACCCGCCAACCCGCCCAGAACCGCCTCCACTCGTCGTCACCACCAGGGCAGCCTTCCTGTTTGACTTCCCTTGTCACCCGTCGGGTCCCCTTGCTACAATTCTCTGTACACCATCACCACCTCGTCCCATCCCTCCGCTCTGCAATCTTCGTGATGCACACGGTTCCGAAGCATCGCCTCTCAGCACTACTTTTCCTCGCGCCTCTACCTGTATATCTCTCGCCGTCTTAATAAGCCTGCATCGTACGCTCGATTTCGCCGCCCTCCCGCTCCTCCCTTCCTCGCCAAGCGAAGCGCCCGCCACGACCCTTCTTTTCCGCCCTCGCTCGTCACTGTCGTCCTCTTTCCTCCCCGCCGCCTTCCCTCTGACCTTCCATCCGCCCTTGGACCTTTTAACCAACGCCAAATCTCCCCAGTACCCTTTAACGTCCTCTCCTGCCCGACCGCTGCCCGATCCGACGACGACGACAATAACAACATCTGCACCAACTCGCCCCACGTCGGCTCGTCGGTGACTCCTCGTCACCCACACCGCTGTGTGCTGCACACAGTAAATCACGGGCCATGAGGCCTGACGTGACGCTGCCCTCTGCCGGCGCCGATACGCCCTCGCGGTCGGTGTCGGCTTCGGATGAGCAGGACGACTCTCGATCCACCTCGTCAACTGCCTCGCCCGCGCCCCCAGACAACGAAGAGTCCGACTTCTTCCTCATCAACAATGACTCGCAGTCTTCGCTGGGCGTCCCTAACTTCCAGGACATGGCCGTCGACGACGCCTGCTGGCCTCCCGTCAACCGCCTCCCAAACGAGATCCTCATCGGCATCTTCTCCAAGCTGAGCGCCCCTACCGACCTATATCACTCCATGCTCGTCTGCAAGCGTTGGGCACGCAACTCTGTCGATCTTTTGTGGCACCGGCCATCCTGTACAAACTGGAGCAACCATAGGAGCATCTGTCAGACGCTGGCTCTCGAGAAGCCCTTTTTCAGCTACCGCGACTTCATTCGGCGCCTCAACCTGGCCGCCCTCGCTGAAAAGGTCAACGACGGCAGCGTCCTTCCCCTATCTGTCTGCTCTCGCGTCGAGCGTCTTACTCTGACCAACTGCAAGCAGCTGACCGACCAGGGCGTTATCGCCCTCGTCGTTGATAGCGCTTCCCTTCTTGCCCTTGACATCTCTCAAGACAAGCACATTACTGAACAGTCCATAAACACCATTGCCTACCACTGCAAGCGCCTCCAGGGACTCAACATCTCTGGTTGCGAGAATGTCTCCAACGACAGCTTGGTCAACCTCGCCAAGAGTTGCAAGTACATTAAGAGGGTATGTCGCTACCATTACTGCCGCATTTTTCATCCTGGGACACCGTCCTTGTCTTGGCAAAACATCCTGCTTACCTCCCCTCTAGCTTAAGTTGAACGAATGTCACCAGGTCCAGGACGACGCTATTCTGGCCTTTGCCGAGAACTGTTCAAACATTCTCGAGATCGATCTGCACCAGTGCGGACAGGTCGGCAATGGCCCCATCACCTCTCTCATAGCCAAGGGCAACTGCCTGAGGGAACTTCGACTCGCCAGCTGCGACCTCATCGACGACCATGCCTTCCTTGCCCTGCCGTCTAATCGCACCTTTGACCACCTTCGCATCCTCGACTTGACATCCTGTGCTCGTCTGACAGATGCCGCCGTCCAGAAGATTATCAGTGCCGCGCCCCGGTTGCGCAATCTTGTCTTGGCAAAGTGCCGCAACATCACAGATGTCGCCGTCTATGCTATATCAAAGCTTGGCAAGAACCTCCATTACGTTCATCTTGGTCACTGTGGTCAGATTACCGATGAGGGAGTCAAGAGGCTGGTCAGCAGCTGCAACCGTATCCGGTATATCGACCTGGGATGTTGCACAAACTTGACCGACGAGTCGGTGCGGCGCCTGTCCATGCTCCCCAAACTCAAGCGGATAGGCCTGGTCAAGTGCAGCTCGATAACTGACGAGTCGGTCCTCGCCCTCGCTGATGCCGCGTTCCGCCCTAGGGTGAGAAGGGACGGAAATGGCATGTTTGTTGGCGGCGAGTACTACGCATCGAGCCTCGAGCGTGTTCATCTGAGCTACTGTGTCAACCTGACTCTCAAGGTATGTCGGAAACCTGCTCCAAACCGCTCTCCTAGGCCTCGGGGCTACACTAACACAAATAACCCAGTCCATCCTGAGGCTGCTCAACTCGTGCCCCCGCCTGACGCACCTGAGTCTCACTGGCGTTCAAGCCTTCCAGCGCGATGACTTTGTGCCTTTCTGCCGGCAAGCGCCTCCTGGTATGTACATTGGTCATTCTGCGTGGTAGAGGCGAAGGCGGATTTTGCTAACACCGAGATAGAATTCACCCAGCAGCAGCGCGACGTCTTTTGCGTCTTCTCAGGCAACATGGTGACGCAGTTCCGCCACTACCTCAACACGAACAGCCAGTTTGACGAATACCGGGAAAGCGCACCTGGCTCCTCGCGTCGAATCCGTGCCTCCCGGCCACAGGCCCCGTCGACCGACCTCTTGGGTGACCCTGATGGTGTCGATGATGAGATGGGGGACGAGGACCCCGACTACGATGTACTCGACGCGAACCAACTTGCCCCCATGTATCCAAATGAGATATCGATCTTGGACCCTGCTACGCCAACGGCCAATTCTCACCTGCCACCCTTTGTGCAGGTGATACCCATTCCTCCCCAGGTGCCCCAACCCGGCAGTCACGGCCACCAGACGTACCCGCCGAACGGTGCGCATGTCAACCCTCTGGCCTTCTCGAGCTTTATCAACAACCAGCCGGCGAACGGCTCCCCGCCCCTAAGCGCGCACGGGTACTCGCAAGCCAGCATGGCTGCGACCGGCTCCGCGGCTGGACCGACAAATGGCGCCAGCACAGCGTCCATGCACCAGCAACAACCGCAGGAAGGGGACGACATTGGGGGACAGCACAGGCAATCTACGCCCACCGACTAGGAAAGGCAATGGTACTTGCTGCAGAGACACGGACAGAGAGGCAGACATGAAGACGCAACATCGGACTGGCATCGCATCTCTGCGTCTAGGTGGGCGAGACGAGACGATGAGCGCCCCTAGCGGGGCGTGTTTGCGCACGGTTCGGCGACGCCATATACGTACACCTGGGCAGCATGCTGCATATTCCTCGTCAAAGGAGATAGAGTAGAGTGGCTCACCCCACAGCCTCTACCCCTGCATCTGCCCCTGGCCCTGCCCCCCCAGAGAGGATGTTGGCTTGTGGCGCGAGCTCCAGAGCAGAAGAATACCCCGGAGTCTGCTTATTACGAACGGATGCTGCAAATGATGACACGGACTATCGACGGATACAGGACGCGATAAGAACCAGGAGGGACACGTTTCCGGGATTGCTTTCTTTATTCGCTTCTCTTAGCGTGGCATATACTTATTTTTTACAAAGGCGGGCCCGAGAAAGGGGAATGGTTCTCTTGTTCATATTTGTTTTCCATGCAAAGGGGGATGACACCATGGCATGCTTCTAGCCTTGGGCGTAAAGAGGCACGCCCCATGCAGGTCATCCTCCTTCACCCCTCCAGACTGAAGATTTGACTTATGAGCATTCGAGAGCCGAAGGCTTAGCGGGATAACGGCATTTCATAGTGTGAGCAACAGCAACAAACCTAGCAATGAGTCATGATATATTTGTTTCTTCGGTTCATTCTGCATTGTACGCTCTTCAGTCCTTGTCTGATAGGTTGTATTAGGGCAAGGTGCATTGCTGAGGATATTGACAACTGAGGCCCAATTTGTACGGTGTAAATTATAGTAAAAGGTCTCTGTCTCTAGTCCTGCCATACACAGATCTGCAATTCAAGACTTCTTCCATGCAAAAAAGCATGTGCGATATTATTAACTAAGTAGAAAAAAGACAGGCGAATGACGGGGGTATTCTTCTTCTCCTGTGTGCGTTTGTACCCTTTTGCGCTCGACCAAGGTGTATCTCGGCAACACTAGGGGGTTCAAACAAAATAAATGAATGACTATATCTCCGATTGATGCTGCCATATTTCTTAGACGGCATCGGGGACCTTCTCGTGGCTCAGCATGCCGGCGCCGTGGCCGATGCTGCTGGCAGTGTCGGAGACGTGACGGGTGAGCTCGACGTAGTCGTAGGCAAACTCGCCGAGCTGGACGTCGTCCATGCCGAGCTCCTCCTCCTCGGCAGTAGCGCGGAGGGACAGGCCGGGGACAAGGTTGAGGAGGAAGAGGATGAGGCAGGTGAGGGTGAAGGACCAGGCGAAGCAGCTGACGGTGCCGGCAAACTGGTAGCCAACCTGGACCCAGTTGTGCTCGATCCAACCGAGAGGGTCGTTGCTGGAACCGTCGAGGTTCACGATCCAGGAACTATAGGCAGTGAATGTTAGTCAGATTCAGAAGAAACAGCAATGCCTTTTGTTTTTGTTTTAATGTGGTAGGACATACGCAGCAAAGACACCGGTGGCAATGTTGCCAACCATGCCGCCAATACCGTGGACGGCAAAGATATCGAGAGACTCGTCGACGCCAATGAGGAACTTGAGCTTAGTGGCGAAGTTGCAGCAGATACCACCGAGGATGCCGATGATGAGGGCGCCCCAGGGGGTGACGAAGCCGGCAGCGGGGGTGATGGCGACGAGGCCGGAGATGGCGCCGGAGCAGAAGCCAATGGTGGACCACTTGCGCTCGAGGCGGTAGTCGAGGAGGGTCCAGGCGAGGGCACCGACGCAGGCGGCGAGCTGGGTGTTGTAGGTGGCAAGGATGGCGCGGATGTTCATGCCGAGGGCAGAGCCACCGTTGAAGCCGAACCAGCCGACCCAGAGGAAGACAGTGCCGATGACGACGTTGGTGACGTTGTGAGGGCGGTAGGGCATGCCACCGGTCTTGGAGTAGCCGACGCGCTTGCCGAGCATGACGCTGTAGGCGAGGGCGCAGGTGCCGGAGGAGATGTGGACGGGGCCGCCGCCGGCGAAGTCGAGGGAGCCGAGCTTGAAGAGCCAGCCGTTGGGGTTCCAGGTCCAGTAGGCGATGGGGTCGTAGACGACGGTGGTCCAGATGAAGATGAAGACGAGGGCGGGGAGAATGCGGCCGCGGTCGGCGACGGCGCCAATGGCCAGGGCCGGGGTGATGGAGGCGAACATGCCCTGGTAGAGGCAGAAGAGGATGTCGGGGAGGTAGTCGGAGCCGTTGGGCTCGGCCATGGTCTTCATGAGGCCGAACATGGAGAGGTCACCGAGGAAGGGGCCGCCGGTGCGCGAGAAGGTGAGCGAGTAGCCCCAGAAGTACCACTGGAAGCCGACAATAGCCACGCTCAGCATGGACAGGAGCAGGAGCTCCAGGGCCGACTTGCGACGCGCCAGGCCGCTGTAGAAGAGACCGACACCGGGAATCATGAGCATCACCAGGGCCGAGCAGACGAACATGAAGGCCAGATGACCAGTCTGCGGGTGACGCGTTAGTTTCCAAACATTGAATCAACCAAGCCGGGACGAAAGCGAAGCGAGAGCGAGAGCTGAGAAGTATCAAGACGTACGTCGTAAAAGACATTGAGGTCACTAGCCCCCGTGTCGTAGCCATAGCTGGCACTGTCCGTCGTGCCGTTGTACTCGACCGACATTGTGGGCGTATCTCTGTTGTGATTCGACTGTTACGTGTGTCTCGAGAGCACGGACGGGAAGGGAACACACAACGCGCTTCGGATGATGAAGCGGAAGAGAAGAGAAGAGGAGGGGAGGAGGGGAAAGGGAGTGTGGGGAGGAGGAGAGGAGATAAGTACAACGAGCGAAGGATGATATAACCGCGAGATCGAGAAGACGTGGAGGGGGGGGGAGGTTATTAAGGATCCGACCCAGGATCGACACAAGAGCAGCCAGGTCAAATTACCCAAGAAAAGAAGGAAAGAAAGAAAAAGCCCCGTCAAAAGAAGCAGGCCCTCCCCCCCCCCGGCTCCAGGTAAGACAGAGAGAGGCTAGCTGCCATTATCACGTAGTCTGTCCCACGGGGGGGTGCGAGAGAGAGAGGGACGAGGCTCATGGCATGGCCCCTATCAGTGTTCTGTCAGGGGAGGAGGGGGTGTGGTTATGCTAGGAAGGTCTTGGGAAGGCCCTTGGCATTTGAGAAGAGACTGTGGGGGCGATAAGGGTCTCTCTCTTTGTCTGTCCCGGTGTTGGCTCGGATATGACTCCCAAGTGTCATCATGGCACGGAGTACTACGAGTAGAGATCCGATCCGGGTGGATGGAAAGCTAAAGAGCAAAGCGTCATCATCATCATCATCATCTCCTCTACGTCGTTACTGTTGTGAGAATGTTGAGGAGAATGCCTCGTGGATGTACGGTCGGATACACCGGGAAGCACAGCAGCAAACATACTATGAGCGACGTAAGCCTAGGGAAACAAGAATCAATGTGTTGCTGCGGTGGCCGTGTAATTGCTACTCCGGATACAAGCGGTGGGACATAGTATTCGCATTCTATCCACATTATAAAGTCGGCGAACGGCCCCAATTCTAAAAAGACGAAACCCCCCATTTGCACCGTGGATACATTGAATAGAAGAGGGCCGTAATAATGGCTATTGTTAATGGTAAATTGTAATCCAACTGGCAAGATGAAATTCAAAGCCAAGTTCCAGCCTTGACCTCGGCCGTTCAGGACTGACACAGCCATGATAAGCTCGTCGCCTCTTACAGGTCCATGGGCCAAAGTACACGCCCCTCCACGGCTTACACCCCTGCTTGCTGTCCGCCAACATCCCACACGCCCCTCTCTACCACGCCATTGACATGCGTTGCACGGAGTACGAGTACAAGTACTGCGTACGTGCGACCCGCGACGACGGAGCACGACCAAGTAGGAGTAATATTGGAAATCCGTGGCATGGGGTTTCCAATTGCTATGGATGGAACACGTCGTAGAACATTCATGTACTTACTCCGTACAGAGCATTGGAGCAATAATATGCTGTTGGTCCTCCTTCTCGTCTTCTTTGGACTGCGGGCAATGCTGGTGTTTCAATACTACTAAATAAAGAGCTACCAGTCTCCTTGGTGCATGCCACACCACACGGGCCTTATCTCTGCGAACCCCCAAGCCACTTGATACCTTTACAGGTATTCGTACGTGTAAGAGAAGCCCTCGTTCGTTTGACGAAATGAACAACCATGACAAGAGTCCAATCATGGAATACCAAGACGCCCATCATACCACGACCAGTCTCGCGATCATCACTCCAGGGGACTCCTTTCGTCTTAAGGCCCTTGAGGTTGCCAGATAAGCATAAATCTCGTCTCCCCCCCCACCATGACGAGGACCGCGATGAATCACTGATCAGTGATCACTGATGATGGAGGCCTATTGTTGATCGCTCTTTCTCTAGGCTCTTGGCCATGGACGATCCCAGACTCTCGGGGCCAGCTGATGATGATGCCAAGTACGGACGACAATTGCCCGGGATGGAAGCGTAGAGCTGGACTCGTAGACTGCGACGCGACCACGACGTGGGTAGATGGAGCCAGGCAACCAGGCCAAGGCTCTGGAAGTTGGATGGTTAGGGATCAAGGATGTCCATCTTGCAACGAAGCCACATGCGTACGCGTAGAGGAATGTAACAATACAGGTACCAAGTCGACGGCTGGGTTTCATGGACAGGTAGGTAGCCGTTGCAGTTGCATCTACAGGTGCGGACGCACCAAAGTATTGTTCCCTTTCATTTCCCCAGACTTTGTCTCCTCCTTCTTTGGTCGTACCACTGATCAGACTACGAGGACCTACCAGTATGAGTATCCGTACAGAGTAAGTGTGTGGAAACATGGTGTCTTCAGCGGCAATCGATAAGGGCTTATAAGCATTTCTGTCAGAGACTTTTCTCCGAACGGATGGTGCCATTGCGTGGGACATGACATGGCCGTTGTCATTGGGCGCGTGGGAAGTGAGAGGGAGACTGAGAGAAAGGCAACAGAGTTGTGAGAGAGGCTGATGAGGAAGCCGCGAAAGCGAAAAGAAGCACAACCAACAGCAACAGCAACAGCAACAGCAGAGCAGTCTGGCGGCTGCCCTTTGTGTCGACGGTGATTGGACCCTTTGGCCTTATCTCTTGGCATACTCGTACTTCCGTATATGGAGGGGCGTGTGCGCTAGGGGGAGACAACCCGTCGATAGACTGCGTTTAATATGGGGCCCAGGACCAATCCGGACGCTAGCTATGCTGTATGAGAGGTCAGCAACTGGGAGCCGTTATCAATGCTCATGAAGAAGAAGAAGCCACCACCGGCCAAGTTGAAGCTTTCGGGGTCTATTCTACGAATGCTCATACGGAGTAGTATTCCGTCGGCCGCCTGAGTTTCCAACTACCAATATTAGTACGGTAGACTCTCGGGAATAGCAACAGAGATACGAGTCCAGCAAAGATATCAAAGTAGTCTCCGTAAGAGAAAACAAACCCGAACCAAATTCCCCCCACGCCATTTGGCTAGTACGGTACGAGTACACAGGCATGGGAGGAACAATGTCCAGCATTCAGTTCCACCCTGATGGAATTAAGTTGACGAGTGGTAGCACCCGTAAACGTACCCCTTGGATTGAGCGCCCGCACAGCCCTGCGACAACGGCTAGACACGTTGTTGCGGGCGTGAGGATGCAAGATTGCCGCACTCAGATCCAGCCTTTTTTATACACATTGCGACACAACATTAGGATTGACTACCTATGACTCTGAGAAGAAAAAAAGTACTTAAACCTCGTCTGTTCGCACATTCATCGTGTCTTGTTCCGCTTCTCCTCTGATGCCCGTGTTGTTGCCAACCCGCCATCTTCAAGCACGGGCTCCACATCCAAGCTGCGTTTCCTTATCAGCGGTGGCTTACAGACAGACCCAACAGCAGCTTGGTGCCTACTATGACTGGACGAAACGCACTCCCGACGTCTTCCTGCTTGCCCCCCCGCGCCCTTCCTTCTACTCTACCAGGTGGTACTAGTAGTATTACCGAGCAGCGTCGGCCAAGCATTTCACCGCACCGATACATTATCTGGGAAGCTTTCCTTCTTCGGCCGTCGAATCTTAGTACGCCACCATTAGCACGGGCAAGTGACTCGATTCTGCCTTATCAGTTGGTCGAGGGCAGCATCGGACAGCCGAGACCCTTTTGCTAGACTTTCCGAGCCCAACCCAGCGCTTCCCGACCAATACCCTTGGTGCCATTTGCCGCCCCTCAATCTTCCGCATTGACGGAGTTTGCCTTTGGCTCTTGGGTGCCGATGTGCCGCTCACCCGCCAATACACTCGGGACTGCCACCGAGATGGAATGAGGCCCCGATACCGCTCAATAGCCGGCGGATTCTCGTGTAGAACAGGGGTCGTAAGATTTGTCCGCCTCTGCGTTTGCGTTTGCGCGTGCGTATGTGTGTTGGTCCGTAAGCCAGAGCATGATGGCGCTTGAAGAAGATTTATGTTTCCCATGACACATGATGCAAGTCATGTTTGATCTATTCGTATGCACGACTCCATGCCCGATAGTAGTGTCCCTTCCTGTCCACGTAGCAGGCAGGCCTGCAACTGCCAACGTCCCCCCCATCGCATTCTGCGGTGGAGGTGGACAGTCCCAGGAAGAAGACCCTCTCGGATCCATGCCGAACCAAAGGGGCAGGCACTCGTGAAATGGAATCCTTCCGTGGCCCACACACCGTGTGCTACTATATCCGGACTGTATCCCGACATACGAATACTCGTACGCCGCGTATTTCCCTTGGACCCCTGGCTCGTGGTGAGAGCCTTGACAATGGTACGTGTCCGCGCTGCGCATGTGCATGTGCATGTAATACTCGGTAATACTGGGTGACGCGCATCCCATCACTTGGACAGCTCCGTCCTCCACTCCTCCTCCAGCTCGCGCAGCTTGGTCGCGACATCGCGGGCCACCGTAGTCTCGAGCTCCTGCGCCTTGTCGGCAGCGATCGGGGCCAGGACGTACCGCGACACGGTGTTGGCGTCTCTCTCGGCAGGCCGGCCGATGCCGACGGCGATCCTGGCGAGGGGCGAGTCCGGGTACTTGGACTGCGTGACGGACGACCTAACGCTCTTGATGCCGTTGTGACCCCTGTGGCTGCGGTCCCAGGCGACGAGGCGGACGACGCCAAAGTCCTTCTCGAGCTCGTCATGTACCAGCACCAGGCTCAGCGAGGCCGGGTCGTGCTGCCGGGCCATCTCCTGCCATGCACGCGCCACGAACCCCCCCGACACGTTCATCAGCGTCGGCGACTGCACCATGGTGTACTTGGGCCCCTGGGACACGAGGCAGGTCTGCTTGCCCAGCTTGGTCGGCTGGTAGTCGGGCTGGCCTAGGGCTTTGGCGAGACCCCGGAGGACATAGTGGCCGGCCGAGTGAAGGCTTGCGTACTTGGGTAGCGGGTTGCCCAGGCTGACCACGAGAAAGTGAGGGTTGAACACGCCCATGATGCTGCTGCCGCGCCCCGCGTCGTCGTTGTGAGAATGCCGATCCTGCTCCTTTGCGAAGCAGACGCGAAAACATGTGAGCGGCCGTGCTGGGGGAACATTAGTTTTTCCGCAATGGGCAATTCAACATGGGTTCCCGTCATCTGTCTACGGTACCAGAGGTGGTGGTGCCAGAGGAGGTGTGTAATACTCATTTATCAATCATGATTGAACCTATTATCTATTCTTCCTTTTCCTCGTTCCTTGCATGAGCTCTTGATCCAAACTTTTATTAGACTCTGTGTGATGCTCCGTAGTCGTGCTGGGGAGGGAGTTGCCGGGCCCGGGCTCAATTAGCCTGTGACTTAGACATGCATTGGCTCATTGGGGGAGGCCGGCACGCGGTCGATCCTCGAAATGCCGGCACAGTAGCCCACGTTACTGAGAGACAGGATATGCACGAAATGGCCATCCGAAATAACGACCTGGACGATGACAATCAAAAGCCAACACTTTGTACCATGTGGACAATGCCCAACTGTAAAAAAAGAAACGACAACGGTGAACCGCCGCCGCATGCGGCTTACTTTGATTGCACGTGATTCAGTCGGAACAAAAATTGTGCGCCCGGCTTGGCAGAGCTGCTTGCGCCTCACTGCGGTCAGATTGACTGACGTCGCTTTGAGCTGGCGCGTTGGGCTAAGCAGCATCCATTGTGGCTGGCGTTCCCCGTGGCGGCCACTTCTCTTTTCGTCATCTATCTACAACTCCTCCAGCACAGCACAACACCCAGCGATACCCCCAAACGAGTCTCGTCTACGGAGACGATATAGAGCAAGGGCGAAGCCTTTACATACACGAGCCTTGTTACGCGATTTCAATCCGCTCGGCGCAGAATCGTCAAGATGTCGTGGGCGGGTAGGCTCAAGACCACACACCCCGCATCTGGGAGGGGCCATGCTGATCGATTCTAGGGTTCAAGAAGAATGTGAACCGCGCGACGACGCAGGTGATGATGAAGACGGGTACGGTTCCTGAGAATTCTGCGGACAAAACAGCAACAGAAACACATACTGACAGGTGGAAATACATGCAGGGCATGTCGAGAAGACGAATGACCGCGACTATGCCGTCGAGGAGAGGTACGCCGACCCAGCAGCTGCTGCTATCAAAGGAAGCTCCGGGCTAGATCTGACAAGAACGACAGGCGATTCAAAACCATGGAGGCCGCAGCCCTGAGGTTACAAAAGGAGTCAAAGGGATACCTCGACTCGTTGAGAGGTATGCCTTTTTTCGTTTTTGTTTTTGGATACACACCCAACTCTAAGCGAGGGGAATTCGGTGCTGACGTACTCCTTTTTTTTCTTTCTCCCTTTTAGCCATGACAGCTTCGCAGATGCGCATTGCCGAGACGATAGACGCCTTCTATGGTGATTCGGGGGCCCGGGACGGCGTGGGACGCAGTTACAAGCAGGCCGTGGAGGACCTGGACGCGGAGACGATCAAGGCGCTGGACGGCCCGTACCGCACAACGGTGCTGGATCCCATCTCGCGCTTCTGCGCCTACTTCCCCGACGTCAACGAGTGCATCAAGAAGCGATCGCTCAAGATGCTCGACTACGACGCCCTGCGCGCCAAGGTCAAGCGCCTGGTCGAGAAGCCCGACAAGGACGCCACCAAGCTGCCCCGCACCGAGAAGGAGATGGAGATGGCCCGCGCCGCCTACGAGCAGCTCAACGAGCAGCTCAGCACCGAGCTGCCCCAGCTCATGGAGTTGCGCGTACCCTACCTCGACCCCACCTTTGAGGCCCTCGTCAAGATCCAGCTGCGCTTCTGCGCAGAGGCCTACTCGCGCATGGCCCAGGTCCAGCAGTACCTCGACGCCGACTCGCGAGATCAGTATGCCGACGGCCATCTGGATGCACGTGTGGAGGAGGTCTTGCAGGAGATCCGCGAGCTGAGCATCAGCGGCACAGTATAGACGGACGTCGACCTTTTCTTTCTTCTTTGTTGTTTACCTTTCATCCTTTTTTTTTTTTTTTCCCTTTTCACTCTTTCGTTTTGTTTCTGGTGGACAAGACGTTTATGTGACATGTCTCATGATACCGCATTGACAAAACTACATACTACTACTACTACTAAGTTATGGACGTGGCGCATGGTCTGATATGATAATTACCACTTTCGGGGTTACTCTCTCCTCTTCCTTTTTGCTCTTTTGTTCTCGAATCTGAGTAAACATGTAAACCTATTCTTAGTGGTAGCCCTTCTCTGAAAGTTCCAAGTATCCCGTGCGCCGCCCAGCCCGGATATGTGTATTATGTTATCGCTCGGTAGACGGAGAGAGAGAGCGGGCGTGTCTCGTTCGTGGAGTCGTTATTCGTATGGATGACAGCATGATGTGTATATGTATGTGCCTGTCGATTGCTCACTGCCCTGCGTTGGCGCTAGCCTGGCTGCGGAAGAGGTCATCGAGGCTGATGACGCCTCCCCCGATGGCCTTCATGGCGGGGCCACACTCGCCAGACGGGACTTCGGGCTGGCCGACAGAGCCGACCATGTTCCAAGTCTCGATAATCATATTCGCGATGACCTGCCTGGTATCCTCCTTGTCGTTGTGGACCCAGACGCCGATGACCTTGCCAGGCGCATCTGGCGAGTCGGAGTTGATGCGCAGGATGATGAGCTCGCCCATAACCTCAGCATCGCTGACATTGCCCAGGTCGACAACAATGTTCTCCAGGCCTCTCCGGTTGAGCACGAAGACGCAGCCGCGCGGACGCTGCTGGGGGTCATCGGGCAGAGGTTTCTGCAGGCACACAAACACGGTGCCCTCGACGCCCGACTTGTCCCAGTGCTGGCCGACAGGGTCGAACGTGTAGACGACGGCGTTGGCGGCCAGGTGGAGGATGGTGGCCACCGAGGGCAGGTAGCGCTGCAGGACCGACAGGTTCAGGTCCGTGTTGGTGCGGGTCGGCGGCGGCGGCGCATAATCGTGCGCCGACTGCATCGCTGCGGCGTCGGATTCATAGTCGGAAACGGCTGGGATGCGATTCGATGGCTGCCGCGTGTGGCGCACCTTGCGCGACGTGTTCTTGTTGCCGGTGCTCATGATGTGATGCTTCGCAGACCGGGGGGAGGGGGAGCTCGGACTTTTTGTTGTGAATGCTGAGGGGTGATGACGAGGAAGGGCTAAATCAATGCGGCGGTGATTGTCTGTCGAGGGAGTGGGATGGATGCCTTGCTTGGATTGTTGTCCGTGCATAATTTAGTCCTCGATAATGACGATCAACTGACCCATTTATCGCCGTCTTATCGATAAGTCCTTCCAGATGACGTGGGTGGTGCCTCTTCCGGCTGGATATTTAGCTCGCGGGGCTCTCTCTCTCTCTCGTTTCCCCTGATCAACCTCGCAGAGCTTAAACCCCTACTCTGGGAATTTGCAGACGATCCAATACGATACCTAGCCCGTCGGTTATGCATCCCGCCAATTTACGTATTCCATCATATCGACCCAAACCTTTACCAGTCCCTACCAGCATGGTCTAGCGTCCCAAGCCTGGAAGCATTGGCGACAGCGACGACCGTTACTTGCGCCGCCGACTCCGTCGCAATCCTCGCGTGCCGCCCACCATCTACACCGAAATCATGGCAGCGGCAACGACCGCCACGGACACACCGCCGGATGCCTCGGTCGATGCCTCTGAGCCGGCCGAGGTCCTGCCGGCCACGCCGCAGTCACTCGCACGGGCCGTCCACGCGCGCCGCTCAGAGTACGTCGGTCGGCACCGGACACTAGTCAAGATTGGCACCTGGAACGTCGCAGCCTGTCCTGGTACAGATAAGGATCTGGCCCAGTGGTTTGTCGAGAGCCAGGGCGTCGAGGACAAATTCGAGACGCTCAACCTCTCCCCCACCACCTCGGCGCACCCAGAGCCCGGAGACGATGGCGTCGGCCTCTACATCCTCGGCCTGCAGGAGATTGTCGACCTGAATCTGACAAAGGAATACATGACGCGAGCCGTGTACACGGACAACAGCGCGACCGTGAAATGGCAAGCCGCCCTGGAGGCAGCCCTACCGAGCGGCTACGAGCTCGTGGTTGCCGAGCAAATGTTTGGCCTCCTTTTGCTCATGTACGCAAGCCCCGAGATTGCGCCCACGATTAGCAGCGTCAGTACAAAGCAGATTGGGACTGGCATGGGGGGCTGGTTCGCCAACAAGGGTGCTGTTTCGACGAGACTGGTCCTGGGCGAGACGACACGCCTGGTCTTGGTCAATTGTCACCTAGCCAGTGGGGCAACACCCGCCAACCTTGACCGCCGCTGCTTCGACGCAAAGCAAATCATCTCGAGGACGGAATTCGACCCTATTGTGCAAGCCGGTGTCGAGGAGGAAGATGGCCGGACCATTAACGACGCCGACTTCGCCTTTTGGTTTGGCGACCTCAATTTCCGCCTCGATGGTCTTCCGGGAGATGACATCAGGCGGTTGTTAATGCTTCATGCGCGTGGGGAATATGGACCAGGGGATCCGACGCTCGCACGACCCGAAGGAGAGGGGGTAATTATTATGAGGGATTCAACCGATAATTCAGTGGACGACAGCGCCGCAGAAGCCTCATTGCACTCCCAAACCGCCAGCTCCGACACCGACACACTCCCAGACCCGGATGACTTCCCTGAGGACCCCAGCCAGGACCCGACGTCTCTGCAGGCGACACTGGACTCTCTGGTACCCCACGACCAGTTGAAGCGCATCATCAAGGACCGCAAGGGCTTTCACGACGGGTGGAAAGAAGGAGCCATTTCGTTCCTCCCTACTTACAAGTATGATGTGGGGACCGTCGGCCTGTTTGACTCGAGCGAGAAGCAACGTGCTCCCAGTTGGTGTGACCGTATTCTCTACCGGACGCGCAAAGACAGGGATGAGTACGAGCAAAAGACTCGAGAAGAGGAGGAGACGAAGCGGAAAGATGAAGAAATGAGAATGCGCGGCCTCGAGGAAGACGAGGATGTGCTCTTCACATACGATACAGACTCGGCCACCGAAGCCCAGCAGCAGCAGCAAAAGGAGACGCAGGACACACAGGCCACGGAGTACAACGAGTATGACGAGTACGACGAGAATGCGGACCCGGAGCCCGAGGAGTTTACAGGCCACGATGGTGGACTTGATCGCATCAGCCTCGATCTCTACACGTCGCACCAGAATGTCACGTCGTCAGACCACAAACCTGTTGTGTCCATGTTCACGCTCGACTACGACGCCGTGATCCCGGAGCTCAAGTCCAAGGTGTACGCCGAGGTGGCCCGGGAACTTGACCGTGTCGAGAATGAAGGTCGGCCGGGTGTCACAGTCATTAGCGAGACTAGCTCTGGCTCGGATGAGACCTCTATCGACTTTGGCGAGGTTCAGTTTCTCGAAGGCAAAGTTCACATCCTCACCATTGCCAACACAGGAGGAGTCCCTGCGAAGCTTGCCTTTATGGACAAACCCAAGAGAGGCGATAGCGATGACGATGACGCTGGTCTCGGCAATGCCCTGCAGTGGCTGTCGGTGGTCTTCTCATCCCCCGATCATGCCGACGGCGAGTCGAATGTTCTGGCACGAACAGTCATGCTCGAGCCAGGGGAGACAGTGTCGGCGCGAGTAACAGCGCATGTCTCTTCAATTCCCTTGGTGCGCGCCTTGAACGACAAGACGCTTGATATGGAAGATATTCTTGTCCTTCGTGTGGAAGATGGCCGAGACCACTTTATTCCGGTGCGTGGAACGTGGCAGCCGTCATGTTTCGGGCGGTCCATGGACGAGCTTATTAGAGTCCCTGATGGAGGCATCCGTAAATTCATCGCCGAAAAGGGAATTGACGGATCCATCCCCTATGACATGGACCAAAAGATGTCGGCTCCCCAGGAGCTGTTCAAGATCACGACAGCCATGGAGGAGCTGGTTGAGCGGTGTCTCGCCGATGAAACCATGCTGGGGGACATTGTGGTACCCCAGGTGGCGGGATGGCCCTTGGATGAGTCGACATGGACGGTGGAACGAGAAGAGCAAGAGGCGCACAGTGCAGCCATTGTGGCGGCGCTCGACACGGCCCAGCCCCTCGCGGCGTCATTGCCGCTCGAGATGCCGGCCCTCCAGAAACTCGAGGTCTTTTCGTCTGTACTCGTTCTATTCCTGGCATCCCTCACCGATGGCATCATACCTGTCACCTTGTGGCTCAAGCTCAGCAGCTCCCTCCCGCCGAACCTGGCAGCTGTCAAAGACGCCAGGCTACTGGTTCTCGATGTGCTTTCCGAAAGCCCAAGCCACAACATCAGCCTCGTCTTCCTCACCACGGCCCTGTCCCGAATAGCCACGGATCTCACGCCTGCGATACGTCTACCGCAGAGGAGGCTAAGCTTCCGGAGAGGCAACGCGGCCCAACTGGCCGAGCAAGAGGCAGCGCAGAGACGCAAGGCCAAGGAGCGTCGTTTTGCGGAACTGATAGCCCCCGCAGTCTGCCGCTCCAGCACCGGCGACAGGGACAAGGCTACGCGTGAGAAGCAGAGGGCTGTGTTGGAAGTCTGCCTGAGACTTGATGATGGCTAGTGTCCATACCGCAGCAGCAGAAGAAGGAGGTTGACGAGATCTGTGGGCTGGTGATTTGGCCTCCGCTCCATGGACAAGGCAAGTTTTTAGTATAGTATGCAAGGATTGAAAGGAAAGCAATTCAGCGCGGCGCAGGGTTTCAGGTGTACGGCCTTTTGTACGCCGTTTTGTTGTTTTGTAATACGTTTCTTGGGGGTCCCTATGACGATGATGGCTCGTCACGGCCTGGGCCTGTTGTTTTGTTTGCTTGTCAGCGTCCCACGAAGACTACCGGTTTACCCACTAATAGATACGATATTGAAGAAGGCAGGTTCTTGCCAATGGATAAGAATGAAGGAACTGTCGTACTCGATGCAAGTGCCAATGGATGTGTCGCACCTTCGTTCAACGTCCCCGGGCTGGCCCCCTCATTCTTCTCCGAGCCCGTCTACGTCCACGTCCCTCTCCTTTCTTTTTCCTTGCTGTACAATCACCAACTACCTCTTACGAGTATCCTATTATCTCGCGCAGCCTTCTCATTTTCTCCCTCGAAGACCATCCTATGCAATATTCCCTACACCTACATCTCAAGAAGTCGACAGAAAACCGAACCCACTAGGTACCTACACGATGCCGCCAAAGAGGAAGAAGACGCCTCCGGATCCGGACGCGGGACCGACACCAAACACCATGAAGTTGATGACGACAGTGCTCCGACTGAACAAGGCGACACGGACGAGGAAACACTCCGACAGGGTCCGTCAGATCGCCGGCGCGGCATTTGTCAACGCCCTCAAGGAGGCGGCTTCTGCCTGGCGACTCGCTCGGCAGGTGGCCGATGTGCCGCGTGAGGACGTGCTTCGTCTGGAAGTCAAGTATTTTGGTATTCAGCTGGGAGGCGAGTACCTGGACGATGACGACATTATGGATGAATGGTATGATTATATTTACGACACGGATTTGCCGCGGGCGGATGACGAGGACGAGGAGGATGCGGAAGGGGACGATGATGATGAGACCCCCCCGGTTCCGGACGCTGAACATGTCGAGGAGGTGGATATCATTATGGAATTGGAGGATGAGGACGCCCAGGAGGGCGAGCTGCCGGCTGCCGAACATGTCGAAGACCCCGAAGTTCCGACCACTGAGCATGTCGAAGAGCCTCATGAACAAGGACAGGATCAACCCGAAGACGATAGTCCATCTGCCGAACATATCGAAGACCCCGAAGCTCCGGCTGCCGAACATGTTGAAGAGGCGGACATCATTATTGGATTGGAAGACGAAGATCCTGAGGGCCGCGAACTTCCAGCTATCCAACATGTCAAAGGGACGGATACAGAACGAGTGGACCGCGATACGCCCATGGTAGACCACCGAGGATACGACTCGGACGACGAGACTGAGGAAGGCGAGGTGGAAGAGGACGATGACGAGATGGGCTAGGACTTGACGCGTACGCACTCTCAGCAGGCCGAGTCTGGCACGGCCCGGAACGAGGAAGACGACGATGGCAACGACACTGATGACGATGTTGAGACGACTCAAACTCAATCCGGACCAGCGTCACCGGGTCAATCCACCACCCAAAACCAACAGGCGGCTGCAAAGGCAACCGCAGCCGCAGCCCAAAGGAATGTTGACCGTCAGCTGAAACGGTTGGCTTTGCCGATGGAATCTACGTGGGTGGAAAATCTGACCAAGTATTTGGCCATGATTGAAGAGGCCCGATGTATCACCAGGGCATTTGACAACATGTGGCAAGCCGCCGAAGCGCGCCGTTCACGACCGGAACTCGCATCGCAAAGTAGACCGATGGTTCCTCAACTGGTAACGGATGCGATGGACAAGGTCATGCGGGATCCACTGCACGCCGATGACATTATCCTCTCAGCCATTGTCGAGTTGAAAAAGGAGAGTGATCCGAAAAGCGAGGGCGGCGAGGGCGGCGAGGGCCACGGAAGCGTACCGCCTATACGCCACTTCATCATGTGTGCAATCCTGAGAAAGCTTCACGAGGAGAGCCCAACGACCAAGTTTATCAGCCTCCGCCAACTCAAGAAGCTTAGAATGCACGCGGTAGCGGCTAGTTACTGCCTCAAGCGACTTGAATCAGTCAAATCCTGTCTGGAGACGATCCGGCTGGGTCTACATCGCAGAAAAAGGGCGGAGATGGAGGAAAGGGGCGAGGGCAGAACATGGGACCTGCCGAAACAGGGCAGGGGAACGCCCCTCAAACAGTCGAAATTGGTCAACGATCCCTCGTCGCCTGAAGCCGAAGAGCCTGAAGCCGAAGACAAAGGCCTATCGTCATCATCGCCCAGGCCCCGCAAAGTTCCCCGCGGTGCTCTTGCGGCAGGCGAGGAGAGAGGTGAAGGCTCGGGCCAAGCTGGGCAGAGCGAGAGTGAAGAAGAGGACTGATATGAGTCAGATCTGGTGGATACATGTAACCGACCGGCTCTATGGGATGGGCCGGACGGTGAACATGCATAACCACATGGGAGTATGACACATTACGGGGATTGTATGTTCTATATCAGCAGCGATATTGAAGGATGAGGTGGGCATACCAGCGAACAAACGAAGAAGCGAGGGGATTGATCTTGGTAGATTACAGTAGCGATTTGGTTATTGACCGACAGCGACATTATTATTTTTCGTTTCTTTTATTCTTGATGTGTTGATACCTGTACTGTGTAGTGTAGTTTACATGCATCTGAGGTGAGTCTGGAGTCTGGAGATGGTATGACGTTAAACGAAGCCCGCCCCGTTAGTGCGAACCGGCGTATGAACCGGCATGGTCCCGGAGCGGCCCGTGTGTGCACAGGGTTTGACTCAGACTTCCCAAGACAGGTTTCTGTCGACCAATTTTCATGCTCGTGCCATGCAGCGCCGTGCAGCGCCGTGCAGCGCCGTGCAGTGTAAATGGTGCTAATGCAAGGCGAATTTCCAATCGTCTGCAGAGAAGGATGAAGCCTCGCGTTTCCCTTGGTCCAATGTCTCATGCGGCGAACTGCACAGAGACTGCACTGCAGCATCACTTTATGCTAGAGACTCCAATGGAGGGGGGGCCACCAAAGGCACACCAAAGGCAGACTACTGTGCCATCACATGTCGTCGATTGGACGAGTGGGCGGCTAACGACGATGGATTATTGGATTATTGGGTCGGAGGACTTGTGGTTGGACTCGTGGTTGGACTCGAGGGTTGGCTGTGCTGCAGGGGGGCGCTCTTGACCGTCTGCAGCTTATCCGCTGCCCCTCATCTGTCGTATATGTACATAGCCGACAGAGTACGGAGTACTCTGTACAGATATTGAAGTGGTGTTGTCGAATGGATGTTTGGAGAATATGCAAGTATAGAGTAAAGGGCTCGCCATTCGTCTGTTCTTCTTCGTCTTTTCTCTCTCTTGTCGCTTCTTCTTACTCAGTTATAATGTGTTGAATGTGCACTTTCTGTCGTGATCTCTCGTCTGTTTGCTGCTCCGTACTCCGCCTCACTTTTCTTCTTCTGATGTGGATATGATCTTCGCCGATACTACGCTGCCAAGCTGAGCCTCGGCGTGGCAAAAAGAATTGAGAACCCAGGAGAGAATTGGTGACAGAGAAGATACACAAACGCATGCTGGTGAATTTGACCATTGGCAAAATATCCAACCATGGGCTTCTTCACCAGGAGCGAAAAGGCCAAGGAGCCGTCCAAGAAGAAGCTCAAGTCGGCCTCGCTCAGCCAACCTCCCAATGTCTTTGTCGCCGCCGCGCCACCGCCAGTCTACCGACAGCACGCCAGTGCGGCTGCGTCAACTCCACAACTCGCGGCTCCGCGGGAGAAGCACACGCACAAGAAGAAGAAGCAACGGCAGCAGCAGGAGGAAGTGAAGAAGACGTCTTCTCAAGCTGTGCAGCAATACCAACAACAGCCGCAGCCGGATCCATACCAAGGAAATCAACTACAACGATATCAGCCTCAGCCACAGGCGCAGCCGCAGCATCAATATCAGCAGCATCAGCATCAGCATCAGGGCCATTTGTGCGCGCCCGTCGTCGTCAACCAGCATTACTATATCGGCAACCACCAGACATCGCTGCAGGCGCCGCTGCTGCCACCCCGGCATCCCTACGCCACCGCTGGCTTCTCAGCCTCGGTGGGGAACCTCACAAGCAACCTCAAGGCCGTGCCAAGCTGTGCTGATGGCCTGTCGGCGTGGTACGGCTACAGCGCCAACCTGGTCTCGTCGACGGTGAATGCCTGCGACGACATCTCGCGCCGCCTGAACAAGGTTCTCACCCTGATTGACGGGGAGCACCTGGCCGGAGACGAGGTCGACCTGTTTACGTGTCAGGCCAAGCTGCCCGAGAACAGCAGCTCCGGCGCAGGGACGCATCACCACAAGAAGGATGGGGGCAAGAAGTCCAGCAGCAAAGGCCGGGATGGATCCAAGGACAAGGACAAGGACAAGGGAGCACTCACTGGCAAGAGCCACGATGTGTTTGCCAAGGTGCACGCGTACGCCAACTCGCGGGTGTCTCGGGACCTGCCGCCCTTCCAGGTCTACGCGGGGACATGGCCGCTGCTGTGCATGGCAGCACGGTACTCGCTGAGTGTGTACGAGAGACCGTCCGGGGCGGAGCGGGAGACGCACGTGTCGTCGGACTGGCTGTCGGGCACCAAGGCCATGTGCATCAAGTCAGTGCCCATGGACGACATGGAGACGATTGTGTTTGCGATCCGCGGCACGGCCAGCTTCATGGACTGGGCCGTCAACCTCAACGACGAGCCCCGCTCGCCCGAGGGCTTCCTCGATGATCCGGGCAACCTGTGCCACGCGGGTTTCCTTAGCGTGGCGCGCCGCATGGTCCGGCCCGTGGCGGCGCGGCTGCGCCAGCTGCTGCGCGAGGACCCGTCGCGCTCCCGCTGCAGCCTCCTCATCACGGGCCACTCGGCCGGCGGCGCCGTCGCCTCCCTCCTCTACTCGCACATGCTGGCCCAGACGACCGAAGCCCAGAGCGAGCTCAACCTGCTCACGGGGCGTTTCGGCAAGGTCCACTGCGTCACCTTTGGGACCCCGCCCGTCAGCCTAATGCCCCTCGCCCGGCCGGACTGCCCGCGTCTCCGGTCCAGCCTGTTCTTCAGCTTTGTCAACGAGGGGGACCCTGTCACACGCGCGGACAAGGGCTACGTCAAGAGCCTGCTCGAGCTGCTTGGATCGCCTCCCCTGGCGGATGCGAAGCACAAGAAGTCGTCTTCTCACCAGACAAAAGACTCTAAGGACTCCAAGCCCCCCAAGCCCGTTTGGCCGGTACCGCCGTGCACCCTGAGCAACGCGGGTGTCATTGTCGTCATGCGCGGCGGCAGCAGCAGCAGTCGGCGTCGGAGGGGGTCAGACGATCATCGCCGCATGGCTACTGTGCACCACCATCTCGAGCAGGGTGTTTCTGCCCAGGTGTGTCGTGATGATCAGCTGCGTGGCGTCATCTGGAGTGAGCCCATGGCGCACCTCATGCAGCTGTATGCCGGCAGGGTTGAGAGTCTGGCTGTCCAGGCTGTCACGGGCAAATATGAGTAGCTGTTCACACTGGACAATTGCCAGTTGGCAGCAATGGAAGGCACGGCGGGTGTTACTGCCGCCTTCTTTTTGAGCTGAAGTCGAAGCAAATAAGCTGGACTGGTCTAAGCTTGTGTGTACGGAGCACTGCACGGCGAGAGGTTCCGCTTCTCTTTTTTTCCTTTCTTTTGCAAAGTTATGATCTTTTGCAAGTTACGAGTACCATGATGTATTTGTGCGGGTTAATTACCGAGATACCATTTGATAGTTTTTGATTGAATTCTGTTTGCTTTTTCTTATCCGCATTATGCACAAGTACCGACGGTTGTACCGTACTAGTAGTAGCAGTCTTTGATTTGTTTACCGAGTATTACTACGCTGTACGAGGACGAAGCCGAAGTAGGGTGATTGCCCATGAAGAAATGCATGCGCGCGCGTGCATCATAAGACAGTCGGAGGTTATTTGAGCTGCAATGCAACATGGACGATTGATGGACGGCTGGGAGGGAGGGTTGGTGATCCGACAAGTGACAAGATCCCGGCATGATCGCTGTCTTAACAGAGACGTGCTATTACTGCGCATACGGAGAACGGATACGGGTACGCAGCAGTACATGTACTCGTATAATATTACGCCGGACGAGTACGATCGAAAGAGATGCCGGATGAACCTGGACTCTGGAGTACTACTTGTAAGTTGTACGATGTATTCCGTGTCTAGGCACGGGTATCGCATCATGCACTTTTATTGACATTGTGCTTTGTATTACAACAATGGCAAATCATAAGACGGTTGTACTCATACGAATAGGTCGGGACACTTACTATGGAATCTTACTCAAACCCCTTTCTCTCCAACCGCTTGGTTGGCAAGTTAGCTCTTGGACCCCTGTTAGTGCTCCCTCAATGCGCCCGCATACTCGGATTGAGTACAAGCAAAGCAATGTGCAAAGACTTCCCTGTAGCCCCCCGCGGGATACCTTGACAAATCGGGCTATAGCACCATTACTCGTACCGAGGAGGCGTACGAGTATTACGGAGTAAAAAAGGGCTGAGAAATCTGAATAGCGATTCCCTGCACACTGCAGCCTGGGGCGAGGCGGCAACAGCATACATAGTGACAAGGGTGGTTGTACCAGGGCTGACAACCAGGGGACCCAGGATATTTGCGCACCTTTATTCTCTCTTGGAGATGAGGATGCGCAACTCATTTTACTCTTCTAGTTTTCCCATCTCCTTTGCTCACACGGGGAATACAACCTCGTATCCTCCCACTTGTCACCATGGGTTAGTATGTATTACAGTATTAACCATGTTGCTCATAGTCCATGTATCCCACCCAGGGACACGAATATGGTCCTTGCTTGGGTCCATGGAGAAAGAACGAGAGAAAGAAAAGAACATGTTTAGCGCGCCCGCGCCACCAACCCACTTGCTTGCCGGCTCTAAATTGTGACATACCGTTATGGTGAAACTAGAAACAAGAGGGCCCAATGGATTAATTACAGAAACTCTTGGGACTATCCCCGCAGCAGGCAAGTTCGGACAAGCACAACGTGCCCGAGTGCCGGTGCTGGACACTAATACCAGGTATTACTTGGTACGGAGTACTCCGTACTCCGTACTTGACTACTACTAATACTCCGTGCTCATCCAGGAACAAGTACAACTGTTGCTAGTGCAGAAACCAACGCGGGTCCAACTGGTCCAACCTTTTGCCTTGGTCGCTAATTAACTTGTTGGGGCCCTCGGCAGGGGTCATTAGGGCCAATCTCTGCCGCTGGTTCCGTTCCATGCTGCTGATGAGACATTGCTGTCTTTCCTTGCTGTCTTTTTCTTGACGCCATATGTCTACGATGTAATCATTACCGTGGTCCGTATTCGCCGACTTGTTCAAGATTCTCGATCTCACAATGCAAGAAAGGCATGGCACTCAAATACTCAGGGAGTACATGTACTCCGTAGTTACAAAAGACTTTGGAGGCGTAAGCTCAACTCACGGCTGAACTCGCGCCTTCATCAGGAACCAGGACCAGGACCAGGGGAGCAAACAGTCAAGCAGAGCATGGGCCAATGTCCAGTCAAAGTGTGATGGCTTGGGTGATCCAATTCGATTCCAGCAAAGACCCCTGCTGGGCCTAGCAACGTTTTTGTCCGCGATGCTGCATGCGCAATGGATCCCGCCCTTCTTGTCACATACTAGCACAACACGGTTGTCCCTCTCGATTCGCTGAGGCCGTTTACTCCAAGTGGGACGGCGATTAATACTGCATGTACTACTATTAGTACGTACGGAGTAAACAGCAAGGACATTGGAGTAAGTACAAACCCTGTCGGCACCAACGGGCACGGGTCAGCGACAACAACAACAACGTCGGCGTTCTCTTCTCATCGGGCAATTAATCTTCTGCCTGGCCTCTCATGTTATCAAGCCCACGGCGTACGACGTATGTGGCACAGCTCGGTACCAAGCGAGGCCCACTCACCCCGGCTCGTGTTGTTGGCTGTACCTGTTAGCCTGTTAGTCTGTTTCCAAGTAGACGATTGTTCGGCTTCGTGCCCTCTTTCCCTTCCCTCCTGGCCGTCATCGTGCGTCGTCCGTCGTCTCGCGTCCTGTACTGTCTTGTTGAATCTTGGTCAACCTGCATACACAGGACCACAAGCGAGAGCGTGAGAGCGCTTGAGTCTTCTCCATCTCCACCTTTGTCACCAACAGTTGCGTTTCTCTTTGATTCTTCCTCTCCTTCTTTCACGATATACGTACCTCGCTCGTTTTTTTCTCTCCGCGGTTGCTGCACGCGCTGTGTGGTGTGGTCCCGGCTCCCCTCTTCTCGATCTCTTCCCCTCTTGTTTCCTTGCCTCATTGATGCACAGTCGTCGCCGATTCTCTCCCATTGTCATTCATTACGAGTAAAACGCTGCTGTCTGTGCGTCAAGTGCTCACGTCGTTCCTTCCCTTGTTCCTGTTTCATCAAGCAAGTCGCACCTTCCTGCCTCGCAGCCAGTGCGCGCCTGCCTGTTCCTCTTCCTACCCACTGGATCGTCATCCTATTCTCCTCTGGTCCATCGACACCAGTCACATATTCTGTCGTATAACGACAGCTCAGCGATTCATTCGACTATCCATTCATCTTCTTCTGGGTCATTCGTTCGGCGCCCAGACCACGCATTCTGTTGGCGCATTGGGACCGCAAGGTGCACAGACTTGTAAGTGCTCCTACACCTGGGATGAACTACACCGCCGACATGACGAGTTACGTATGTAGCTGACAGCTTCTCAACACAAGCAGGCAGCATCACCCAAAGCCCGGAACCAGAAGACGACGATGCCGATATATAGTCTCTTCAACTAACACAAGTTGCCATGGCCGCATCCACCACCGAAGCCCGAATACGGGCCAAGTCCTTCGATGGCTTGACCATGGCGGACCGTCCGCTAGGCCCCAAGTTCATATTCGATGCATCACGACCTAGTAGTGCCCGACGCTCTGCCATGCCACGGTCCACATCAATCTCGGATATCAACAATGCGACGGCCCGTCTCACCGCGCCACGCAGTCGTCTGGATATCCATGATGAGGAGGACCCACGAAACGCCTACCACAGCCTGGCCCGCGAGCAGATCGACCGAGAGGCCATCCGAGAGCTCGGACAGTTCCTTCGCACAACCGGCCCGCGCCCATCCCGCGCCGACGTACCGCACGATCACTGCTTCGGCATGGTGGCATCACCAGGAGGCAGCAACCGCCGCTGGTCCATTCGTTCTCTGAGGAAAGGCGACAAGCCTCAGGAGATTGCCCCGCCTCCGTCCACCGACACCGCCGTCCTCAAGACGACGATAGGCGGTCACACCTACAGGGCTATCGCAGTCCCATATGTCGCCTTTGACGGACACCACCGTCGACGGTCATCACTCCAGCATCGCATGTCAGCATTCCAGACCCCCATGGCGCCTATCCACAGCCGCGGCAGCTCCGTTGACGGGCGCCAATCCGGTGACATTCAGATTCCCCCTAGGGGCGCCAGCACTCGTGCTCGAAGCCGCTCGCAGCGATCGACAAAAGCTGGGGACCTTGCGGCTGTCGTGTCTCGATCTTCTTCGCGTGTTGAGAAGAACCCCTACAGACTCTCAGTCAGGGTGTCAACCGCCGAACCGGGCGTCAGGTCCTTCATGCGCCTTGTGGACCAGTGGCTCGATGACCAGAACCAGTCTCCCTCAACGCAGCAAGATTCGAGGCAAGCCCCGCAGCGCCCGCTCATTCACAGGACGAAACCCTCCGTAGCTACACTCGCTCCCGTCTCAGAGCCGGGCAACGAGGACCAGCACAACATTGAGGGCCAGTTCGGTGGTATCCCCGGCCTCAAAGTCGAGTCGGACCCCCCAGCACTATCGCCGTCAACGTCAGCCAAAGGGACCCCCGAGGCCGACTACGGATTTCCCACTACACCATCCCTGCGATCTATCGAGCCCAGATTCAGGGACCTCTCCGGGCGCCACCATGGCTACTCCAAGACGGAAGTGCTCATCAAGACGTCAGATATCCAAGTTGAGCAAGCCTCACTGATCTCGCCAAGGAGCGACTCACCCACACTCAACCAGCCCGGGATACCGGCCAACATTCAAGTTGGGACCTCACTGCAAGTGCCCGTAAAAAAAACGCAGCCCGATTCACCTGGGTTCCCCGCGATGCTAGCGACCATGTCGTTCCCTTCGCCGCCCGAGAGCGTTCGCTCCCACTCCCCCACCAACAGCGTGCAGATTTCCACACCTCCGCTGCCAGGAACGTCGCACTCTTTTACGAAGCCTTTCTCTCTGCCCTCGGACCTCAATGAGCGTGTCATGAAGCAGCTGCCGCCACTGCCGTCGAGGCCAGGGATGCCAAGGCGCCACGGGTCAGAAGGCGGCATGCTCAACAAGTTCCTCGCACAAAATTCCGACGTAGCGTGCCTGAACGCGTCGAGTTCAGGAACGACAATGAACTCGTCTGTGGCGCAAGAGGCCAGAGCTTCTGCCCACCATTTCCGCAAGGCCTCAGAATTGACCCTGGGTGGCCGGGGTCGGGTGGATACCAGTGTCAACAACCCCGGCCAGAAAAACGCACACGGTTCGCAGGAGGCGACACCCAGCGTCGGCGAAAGCGAGTCTCTACGACACTCTCTAGACAGCACTGTCCACTCATCGCAGCAATCCATTTCCATGAGCGAGCGTCGAAGCCAGTCACTCATGAGTGACACGTCAACTGCAACCGAGACGTTCCCCAGGAGGGCTGCGGTGCGCGACGGCGACTCAATTGACGACGCGTCAGGCACGGCTTTCAGGCCGTCCGACCCCAAGAGGGCTTCCATCAGGTCCACCGCGTCGGCAAGCACCACCAGCACTGCCACGAGTCTCGCCGAGCGGCGCATGGCCCGTAGGGCACGCGTGCGTGAGAAGCTTCAACGAGACCTCGAGGCGGCCAAGGGGGCCAATCTCAGGATCCAACGGCCTGGACCCACTGCACCGCCCGTCGACTCGCCGGTCCTAGGATGGTTCCCCTCCACGGGGACTCCCGGAAAGTCACCTCTGGCAGGTGAGGCATCGGGCCCGGGGGAGGATGTGCAGGTCAGGCTGGACGGAAAGCCCTCATCAGACCTCCCTCTCCGTCGGGCCTCTTCGGTGCATGAGATGACGTCGTTGATACCCGCGACGGTACATGAAACCACGTCTCCTGCGTCGCCCTCTACGCCCCGGCCACCCAGGCAGTTGACGCTGTCGCCCATCATGGTGCAGGAGACGGCGCCTGATCTCGAGGAGGTGTGCTGCGCGCCGTTCCCTCCGCTGGCCATGTCACCAGTTATGGTCGTGGCCAACATTGAGCCGGCGGCCGACGCGGAGCCCGCAGACGTCGACACCCCTAGCATCGCGTCGTCGCGTCCTACATCGTCATCTAATCTGCGTCCTCTATCCCTCCTGGCCACGGGGCATGTGCCCATTGTGCCGCCGCGGTCGGCACTCCGGCCCGACCAGAAGGCCAGCAGCCGACACCGTCCCCTGCCCGTGCGGATCAGCAAGAACCCGCTGGATCTGACGGTCAACACGCGGGCCTGCAACCCTAAACGACACAGCACATCGGTCATGTCGACGCCGCCGATATCGCCCGAGATGCTCACGCCGCGGATGAGCCTGCACCTCTCGCGGGCAGTCAAGTCCAACTCGGCGCCGCCGTCGTCGACGCCCAACTCTCCGGACCGCGCGCCCGTCGGCTTCGGCCACCACCACGCGCGCCAGCACTCGGGCAACCTCCTGGACAAGGAGACCAACTGGCTGACGCGGCACCAGCGGCAGACGGCCGAGGAGTGGCGCATCGAGGCACTTCGGGAGCGATCGCGGCGTGAGGGCCGCCGGACGAGCTACGTCCAGTACGCGACACGGTGCGACCTCGACAACGGGCCCGGGTCGTCGGAGACCACGGCTCCCGACAGCGGTATCGGCGGCGGGTCTCTCTCGGCGTCGGACGCGGACAAGTACCGCAGCAGCAGCCTGCGGGCGCTCAACGCCAACGCCAGCGCCATGGTCGCGCTGGACCAGGAGGTGGGACTCAACCACGTCGAGCGCAGGCTGCTGGGCGTGCTGCTCCCCCTGCTCGAGAGCATGGACACAACGCTCAAGGACATGAAGAAGGAGAATGGGGGTAGCGGTCAGGACGTGTCGCGTCTCGTGGAGGATGCGAGGGCCATTGTGGAGCGCGGCGCCACCGAGACGGACGAGGATACGACTGACACGACTGGTCCGACGGACGACGACGCGGCCGATACCACGGCTCCTACCGAGGATGCTGAGGGTGCGGCTCCCGACACTGCCGACACGACCATGTCGACTGATCTCGAGGTTGTGGTCGACGAAGCCAGTCCTGTGGAAGTTAAGGACACACAGGCTGTCGTTTCGACTGAAAAGGTTGCCACTTCCACTGCCACTGCCACCACAGAGTCAACTGATGCCGAGGCGGACATTGACATTGCCGAGCCCATGATTTCACCGCGACAACTCGAAGTGTGATGTGATGAGAAGATGTCTGGTGCTCAACGCATTCTACAATCGTTTTTTTTTTTTCACTTTACGTGTTTTTTACTCCTCTTTCTTTTCTTTTTTAGAGTACACTCGTTTTCATATGTTGTCTTGTTCTTGTTCTTGTTAGATACCACGGAAGCAATTACGCCAGGGGACGGGAAAAGGAGGTTGGGAATGGTTGGAACTGAGCGAGCGATCTCTTTTATGTAGTATTACATACATCATCTTCACATTCGTCTCTGTATCATATCGTGTCATATCGTGATTGTGAGGGGTCTAACATTGCCGTCTTGCTTAGTTTACTCGTTGTCTTGAGAGTATGTTTGGAACGTTTCTTACGAGATCGAGAATGCCATGCCATGATGATCCAGTGTGGTCTGCCCCTTGGAGACTTCCAGACCTATCATCATCGAGATGTCACCGGCAAGTGTACGAGGATATCGTCTGTTGATCTAGTCATGCTCTTGGAGATTTCTACTATTACCTACTTAGGAGTATATGGGCTCGCCTGGTTATGACCGTACGGATCTCACGTGAACGCCATCACGAGTACTCCGCATGTAGGCACATATGCGCGATTTGTTCCACTGCAGTTCCCATGTACTCGTAGACATGCACATCACATCACATCACATCATGCAAGATATACTCATTGATGTAGGTACGAATCAGCTCACTGGCTCATCGCAATTCATATTGACTATATACCCCAGTCCACGCTGGTTTTTTTATCTTGAATCCACATGAGGAAAAGAAAAGATGGGAATACTACCCAAAAGATGACATAGAAAAAAGAGCAAACCCAAGGAAAAGATGATAGAAAACCAAGGAACGTCTTCGTTGCAGCCAACGCCATTGTTTACGGCGCCGAAAGTGTGCCCTGTTGTAACAAAATTTTCGTCTCTTCGACCCCCTTTCCAGATATAAGACAAAAGCAAGGAAGGAGGGGAAGTAAAGAAAACCCAAAACCAGAGAACACAAGAGTTGAAAAAAAGTAAAAAGTAAAAAATAAGAGTAAAAGTAAAAAGGTAAATGTATAGACCGGGTTAAGAGGAGAGATTCCGGTTTTCCCCCAGGGAAAATGCCTGTTCCAGAATCATGAGAGAAGTATGAATACACGCTAAGGAAAAAGGAAAAAACCAAGGTTGGTGTCGTGATGTTTTTATAATGGTGTTGTGTTGTGTTGTGTTGTTGAGCAAGCAGCCTGTACTATTGCAAGGCGCTAAAGTCAATCTCGGGATTCATGGCCGCCATATTGACCAGATTGCGGGTTGACTCCTGGTTCCTCTGGAGCTGATAGTCGGACACGCCGCGCATCTGCACCGGTGGCGGAGGAGGTTGTAGCTGGAATGTGGTTTGCCGTTGCTGCTGCTGCAGTGACGGTGGTGGCGGCGGTGTGTGTTGTTGCTGTTGTTGTTGCTGTTGTTGCTGCTGCTGCTGTTGCTGTTGCTGGGCTCGCATGATGGGGTGTGATGTCGGCATGGTGCCTGCGTTGATCTGAAGACCAGCCATGTGCTGCTGGGGTGGTTGGGGTGCTTGCTGCGGTACCTGGCCCATACCTCCCGAGGGATCGTGGGTCATGTGTGGTGCCGAGGGTTGCTGGTGCGCCTGGGGAGGCGGCGGTTGGTTGTGGCCCAGGGAAGGTGTCTGGTGATGGTGCTGCTGCTGCTGCTGCTGCGCCATGGGGCTCATGACGATGTCGCCCATGGCGAAGCCGCTCAGGCCCGAGGGGTAGTCCATGCCAGGAGACATGATGCCCGGGGAGCCAAACGAGCTGTTGATGTCGGATGCAGACGGCGGTGGCGGGGGAATCTGCTGCTGCTGCTGCTGCTGTTGCTGCGGCTGTGTCGGGGGCATGGTCGACGTCGACTTGTTCGAGTTGGTGGCCTGCGAGTCCGGGGTCGCATGGTTCATGTCCATGGCAGTCGAGTACTCGGCATCGTAGTCCTCAACGGGGAACTTGCGGTCGTAGTCGGTGGTATCCATGGCGAGCTGCATCTGCGGCGGGGGCTGGGCCATGCCGGCGGTACCGAAGCCGTCAAAGATGTCAATGTTGGCCATCTTGGGGTTCTCGGGCGCGTTCTGAAGCATGGGGTTGACCAGGCCAGGCAGCAGCTCGGCCGTCTTGCTCATAAGAGCGGGCAGGAAGCGGTGGTCGCCGTTGCGCGACATGGCCACCATGCTGAGCAGCTCGTTCATCTGGCTGCGGGGGCCGGGGCGGTAGGAGACGGGGGAGTCGGGCTGCATGGAGAGGAACTCAATCATGTGGTGCGTCACCTCCATAAGCTTCTCGATGAGGCCCGAGTTGAGCAGCTCGAGGCCGTGGCCCTGGAACTGCGAGGCCATGGCCATGAGCAGGTCGCGGGGCACGCTGCTGCCGGCGTACTGGAAGGACATGGCGTCGTCGTTGACGGAGCCGTTGGTGAGCTGCCAGACGGTGCTCTTGAGCCACTGCTGGTTGGTGTGGTAGTCGGAGAAGGCGGCGTCCTGCATGCTGTAGTTCTGTGCCATCTCGTTGAGCTGCTTGCGCAGGCTGGCAATGTGGTGAGGCGCGAGGCTGCTGCGGGCCTTGTTCCAGGTGCCGACAAGGGCCTCATCGAAGGGCTTGTAGAGGCTGACGAGGAGGACGAAGGGGTTGAGCTGGTGGGCGAGCGGGTCCGAGGGGTCGTCGCGGATTGTGGGCAGGTTGATGGTGGGCTGGAGAGTCAGCGGGCGGTTGCTCTGCAGGGCATAGGCGCGCTCGGTGGCGTATAGCAGCCAGAAGAGGCGGCGGCGGCGGGTGGCCTCGGCTGAGTCCATCTGGAGGTAGTGCTCCTCCTTGTGCATGCCCGAGAGGTGGACCATTGTGGTGGCCTCGCGCAGGTGGTACCAGGCGCGGTCGTGCATCTCCTGGGCGTAGTGGCAGCCAAAGAGGAAGAAGCTGGTGGCGACGGTGTTGTGGGTGATGGCGTCGAGGTACTCGTATCCCTTGCGGACGCGGACGGCCTCCTCAACGAGGAGCTGGCTCGAGATGATGTTAGCCCCGGGCATCATGTTGAGGTTGTAGAGGTCGCCCGAGGGCATGACCATGCCGGGCTGGAGCATGACGAAGGCGCAGAGCGAGGTGATGAGGCAGTAGAAGTCGCGGTTCTGGTCCATGTAGGGCAGCTGCTGCTCGAGTCGGACGCGGTCGAGGATTGGCAGCTGAGGGTACATGTTGTCAAAGTAGAAGTTGAGGCACTCCTTGATGATGTCGGCGGTGAGCAGGCCGGGGGTCGGGGTGAGGGTGGCGGGCGGAGGGCACGAGGCATCCTGGAGTCGGCTCTGGACCTTTGCGAGGAGGCTCGTCTGGCGCTGGGTCTCCCTCAGCTCGCTGATGACCTTGGCGCGGGAGCCCTTGGGGCCTTTTTTCTGAGGCACGGCATTGTAGGTGCACGAGAGGCTGGCCTGGTTGCAGTTTCGGCACGGGTTGATGCCATCGCACTTGACCTTGCGGCGGTGGCAGGCGTCGCAGGCCCTCTTGACAGCTTGGGTCATGATGGGCAGCGTCGTCGGTCGCTGCTGGAGGCGGCCGGTCGATGGTGGTCGAGGATGGCCAACGATGGATGTGCGCAGAGTGGAAGGATGGGAATGTTGTCTCTTGTCGGTCTGGTTGAGATGGGAAAGAAAGAGAGTGTGATGATGTCGTGGGCAGAGTTGAGGACTGCCAGTGTAGTGAGTGGAGGAGGACCAAGACCAAGGCGTCGGATGGCGAGATGTCGGTGGCGATGGGGCGGAAGGGCTGGGTCCGACGACGACGAGGCAGGCAGGCAAATACGACGTACGGGTCGCAGCGGTCGTAGAGAGGGGGCCAGGCGGGTTGTTATTGAAGAGGAAAAAAGAAGAGCGTTCAAGCCAAAAGAAGAAGAAGGAGTTGAAACGTTGTCAGGGGCCAGGGGCCGACAGATTGCGGGGATGGATGGATGATGGATGGCACTTGACGTGAGCGTGTATTTGCGGCCAGGTGGGTTGTGGACTTTGGTGTGGGAGCAATGAGGCTTGCAGATGGTTATTCGGCCCTTTGGATCGGGGGATTCAGAAGGGAAAACCTGGGGTCGCTGAGAAGGGCAAGTTGGCAGCCAAGAGCTCCGGCACTTGGGCAGGCGGATGAGTCGTGGATCAGAGCAAAAGGGGCAGATCAGAAGAGCCCGTCTGATGTCGGTATCGTGTCTTGGGTGAGGTTGTTGTGTGATGTTTTGTTGGCAGGGAGGAGGGAGAGGCAAAAGTCTGCACGGACACGGGGAAGAGGGAAGAGAGCGAGAGACAGCGAGAGAGACGGAGACACACGCGTACGCACAAAGACAGGCCACACTGGCAACAGACACTGGACAGACACTGGACAGACAGGCCTGGGGGAAGAGAGAGAGGCGGAAAAGGAGGGGGGGAAGCGGGTCCAACCCACGAGACAGGCTAGCTTTTCGTGGGCAAGACACACACACACGTTGACAGGGGGGCAGGGGCCAGAGAGAGGAAGAACGGAGAACGGAGGGACGGAGAGGTGGGAGAGAGGCGACGAGAAGCCAGGCCAGAAAATTAAAGCGGGGGTGGATGCCAGGATGCCCAGGATTCCCAGAGTGCCCAGGGGGTTTGAGTACGGAGTACGGAGGAGGAGAGTACGGGGGTTGGGGGCAGAGAGTTGAGGAGACAGAGTTGAGGAGAGGTACGAGGTACAAGGACGAGGTACCAGTGGGAGGTACCAGTGGGAGGTACCAGTGGGAGGTACCAGTGAGAGGCAGTACTTACTTGGGTCGTGGCCTGGAATAGGAAAAGTCTCCATTCCAAGGTTGCCATCAAGAAACGTGGTTGGTCGAAACGAGGGTCAAGATGGGGCCTAGGACGTGGGATGGAGCCGGGATGGAGGGTGGATTGGGACTGAGAGTGGACAGCGATCAAGGGCCATGAGCATGGCACCATGATGGCGTTGGCCCGGGCTGGGAACCAGTGCAAGAGACGTGTCACTACCAGTATTAGTTTGATGCCTAGGCCAGGCCTGACACCTACGCAACTAAGTACGGGGTAGAGTCAGTACTGCTCTCTTGGTCAATCTGTTTCTTTCTTTGTCTCCATTGTCATTCACGTCTACGAGTATGCTCTCACTTGATGCTTGTCCATACCATGTCCATACTCCTTGGAAGGACGCATCACGGGACCGGGTCGGATGTCTATTTTCAGCATAGATGGCATTCTGCCAAGAGCAACGCATGCATGCCTACAGGTACCTGCCTACAGGGAGTCACACCACTGTGGCACATCTCGACAGCAGTCTACAGCAGTCTACAGCGGTGTAGAGCAGTGTAGACCGCTGTAGACCACTGTAGACCCAATGCTCCAGCGCCTGTCGATCCCGCATCTCATCTTGGCCCCATACCCAATCCAGTACCCAAGTCCGTCTCACCGTGCAGCAGCCTGTCCTCGGGCTCCGATGCGATGCGATGCTAATAATATACAAAGTATAACATTAAAAAACTCTCTTTTTTTTTTCTCCATGCCGCTGCACGCTGGCTGGACACTCACTCTCCACGCTTTCCACTGCTGTATTTCTGCACGTTACAGCGTCTTGTGCCCTGTAACTCGCCTGTTCATCTTGTGTCGCTCCTTCCCAGACGGGAAGCTCGGTATCATTGGATGTACATGTACTCCGTAATCATTGAAGAATGGCCTGCGCTTGCCTGCACTTGCCTACTACCTGCGCTTGCCTGTATCGTAAGTACGAGAGCCGATGCCGCAGATTTGAACAAAGGCGTCCAAGACATGGCGCTCAGAGCGCAGCGCTGCACATCGTCATCTTAGTAGCCACCGCACGAGTAATCCTAGCAAGCTTGCATGCTAGCATGGGCATACTACTACTATTAGCAATGCTCTAGTATGCGCTGATGCACATCTCGTTCTGCAGAATTATCCAAATCCATGAGGAATCCCCTATTACCTACCTGTCAACCTGTACTCGTACGAGCACTCGTCTCTTGCTGGCCTTAGTGGCCTGTACCGAATCCGGAGCGCGGGTGGCGTTGCTGCTGCTGCACCTCGGAAGGTACGGACCAGACCAGTGCGGCAAGAGCATTGCAGCACTCGCTCGCCGCCCATAATTTTCCTCGCCTCCTCGTGCTCCATCGTACGAGTACCACTACGACGACCGACTCGTTGGTACCGACTATCCGTACTCTACTCCGTAGGCCTCTCAGCATCCCCATCGCATTGCGCGCACTCACTGCAAGAGTGCTGTGCGCAAATATCCGCGCCCGTCCCGACAGCCATCCATAATCCTTCCTTCTGCGCCTCCAAATTTCCATTCAATGCATCAAGTCACATCTGCTGCCTTTGCGTTTGCTGCCCCCCTGCGGATAGGGCGGTTGGGCGGCCTGCATCCCACACGAAACCCCAGAGCCAAACCCTCGACCCCTCCAACCGTCCTCCCCTCCCGCTCTTTTCTCCCCCGGAAAGTCTGGGCCTAGCCTGGAGGAGAATTCTTGACATGGTGGTGGTCAGTGAGTGGGTGGTCATTGGCGGTCGTCGTGGCCGTGGTGGTGGTCCCATGCTGCCATGCAGTTGTGGCGCCATCCGCCATTGATGACGCCCAACACATATTACCACGTACGACGACAGGTACCACGTACGAGTACAAGGGCGATACGTCGTGACTCTCGTATTTTGCGCTCCCGAGTTCGTACCCGCACTCTGTATGCTCCGTATACTCCGTACGGGGTATACCTGTGTACTTGTCGACTTTGATACCAATGTGCATTCCCTTGCTGGGCACGCCTCACCATCGTCAGCTGCATCACTTTCCCTGCCGTCTACGGCGTATGAAGCTGACCTTGGCCCAGGCTGACTACTGGCAATAGGACATGTTACTCCGTGCATGCACTACTTGCACTACCTTCGCTACTGCTGCGAAATGGTAAAACTGACCATTGCAAACCCATTACTCCCATCTCCTGCAGAGCCATCATCTCTCATAACGCGCGTGGCCATCGATGCCTCTTTTAGCCACGGGCATGCTTCAGATCCTCAGCTTCCCTCATCGGAATAGGGCCTTATGTCGATCTAAACTCATCTCCATCTCATACAGTATGGACTTTGCTTCTCCACGAGTCAATCTGCATCTATGTCGCTCCATCTACGACTCTGCAGTGCCCTTGCTGCCGGCCATCTTTCCCAACTCGTCCCGTCCCCGTCTGGCGGTTCGCTCCAGATCTCACGGCCCGACGAGCTTCCCTTCCCCTTCCCGCCCGCCGCTGGGCTTCCCGCGCGTCGCACCTGTTCATCTTGACTGCTTCTGTGCTACGCTGCGACTACGCATGATTACACGGTAACATCCTGGGCTTGCGCTTGCGCGCAGGTACAGTATTACGAGTCTCATACTCCTTACGGAGACCTGTCTACGGATACCGCATACAGAGTACTCCGTACTCCATACAGCGTAGTGATATTACACCGCCCGCCTGGGGCGGCCAACCACCACCAGCCATCGTCATCACAGCTTGCGCCCGCGCGCCCGTTTGCCTCGTGTGTGCCTGCCGTTGCATCCCCCTCCCCCGGACTATGCCCCTTCTAGCCGCCCGTTGGCACTGCAACTACTCGGTCCGACCAGAATCACCAACGCGGGGCCGAGAGATGCCAACCCCAAGTGCATACATGTCCGGGGTAAAAAGGCCGTGCTCGTAGAACTACCAGCTAGTAATGCCTAGGTCCTAGTACTATAGTAATAGTACTCGTGAACTGTAATACTCCGTAATATGCGCCTCTTGCACGAGGCTGTTAGGCTGTGTACGGGTACGAGTATGAGTACGGAGTATGGATGTCTATTCTCGCCTTCTTGCATTCCTACTCCTTTCTTAGCACTCAATGCTACTCCGTACTACGACTCCGTATTTGCTAGCACTGCGACGTGGCCGCGTTGTGTGTCCTTCTGCCCTCACGGGACCATGTCAACTACGTAGATGGCTGCTTTGGCTCGACGCCGGCCGACTACCAAACTGGGACCAAGATGCATGAATGAGTGAGTCCTAGTACTCTGCAAACGCCCTGCAATCATACACCGTATTTCGCCAGAAAGCCATTTCCATCGTCCAAATGACCGTCGGTAGTAACCCTCGAGAGGCACGAGAATCGGAAAAGGCAATGCCTCGCACGTCGTACTCGTACACCATTAGTGTGTAGTACCTGTCGTCTGACTGCACTCCGTCGTCGTACCTGCAGAGCAGAGATGTGGCAGCGAGCATACCCTATACCGCTGTTTGGATTGAGGGGCTGAAGCATCTGCAAATGATGACATTGTGCTTTCATGAGGCATATTTTCTTTGTATTACTATCTACTATTTATTTTAGCTTATCAAGCTATTTCGGCATGTCTTCATGACCAGAGCTACCGATGGTGTTGGGTGCTGATGTGCAAGCCAAGATGCTGCTTGTCTAAGCGTCAGTCGCACCTGCCTCACGAATCCGATCGCATTCGACTTCTTCCCCTTAGATTTGTATAGCCCAGGAATCATCGGATCCCCGGAAATTCCGAGAACAATGACAAATCCAAAGTCATCTTGCTTGCTCAAACCATGGTCCATCTGTTTCTCGCAAGAACTAGTAGTGCTCGTAGATCAAGAGCAACGAGAGCCTTCTCGCTGTCACGGTAGCCGACATTGATACATCCAGTCACCACAACGATGACGACAACCGCAACAAGCACCGCCTTGGAAGAGCGGCATCAGCAGCAGCGGCAGCAGCAGGATGATGAGTCCAACAGCATTCATCTCAGAGCCTCTGATGGGAACACTGTGCAGAGGAGCCCGAGTGATCACGGCAGAGATCACAGCCAAGCCCCGTCCACCGCCCAGACAATGACTCTAATGACATGCCTCTGCGCCTGCGTCTTCATATCAGCCCTCGACATCACCATCGTCACCACGGCCCTCCCCGCCATAGTGAGCCAGTTCGGCTCCTCCAGCGGGGGGTACACCTGGATCGGCACCTCCTTCACACTCGCCCACACGGCTAGCACGCCCTCGTGGGGCAAGATATCCGACATCTGGGGTCGCAAGCCCATCCTCATGGGGGCCAACGTCATCTTCTTCGCCGGCAGCCTTGTCTGCGCCCTCGTGCACGACATGAGGTCTTTGATTGCAGGGAGAGTTCTGCAGGGCCTGGGGGCTGGTGGCATGCAGACCATTGTCAACATATGCATCAGCGACGTCTTCTCCCCGAGGGATCGGGGTTTGTACTATGGGCTTACATCTGTGGTATGGGCACTGGCAAGTGGTGTTGGTCCCGTCATGGGAGGCGTCTTTACTACAAGATTGAGGTCGGTTCTACTATCAAGCTGTGTTGCAATCTACGGGACTAACATGCCGAACTTGTAGTTGGAGATGGTGTTTCTGGATAAACTGTGAGCTTCTTCGCATCTTCAAGTCTACATCTGTGCGACTAACAACATTCATATCCAGTACCCGTCACCGGAGCCGTCTTCCCTCTGCTGTTCTTTAGCCTCAAACTCCCCAACCCGAAAACGAACCTCCTCGCTGGGCTTGCCGCCATCGACTGGACGGGTAGCTTCCTCATAATCGGCAGTGTCCTCACCCTACTGATAGGTCTTTACCTCGGCGGCGTCTACGACCCCTGGAACTCGGCCACAGTCATCTGTCTCATCGCCTTCGGTGCCGTTGCCGGCGGCCTGTTTGTCCTCAACGAGCTGAAGCTGGCTCGCTATCCCGTCGTGCCAGTCCATCTGTTCAAGACCCCCTCGTCCGCCGCGGCCTACGCCGTGTGCTTCTTCAACGCCTTTGCCTTTATGGGAGTGGCCTACTACCTGCCGCTCTACTTTCAAGCCGTGCTCCTGGCGAGCCCTCTCATGTCGGGCGTGTATCTGCTCCCCTTCATTGTCTCCTCGTCCTTGTCTGCAGCCATGACAGGCGCCTACATACGCTGGTCGGGGAGGTACCTGGCCGTCATGTACTGTGGACTGGGCGCCATGACTCTGGGGATCGGACTCCTGATTGACTTGGGCGTCAATGCCAACTGGGTCAAACTTGTCATCTACCAGCTCATCGGTGGTGCTGGGTTCGGTATGAATCTTGAGCCGCCCCTGCTGGCCATACAAACGGCCGCCCCTGCACGCGACGTCTCCACGGCCACGGCCGCCATGGGCTTCATACGTACGATATCAGCGGCCATATCCATTGTTATTGGAGGAGTCATCTTCCAGAACGAGATGAACAGCAAGGCCGCCATGTTGAGAGAGGGGCTCGGTTCGCAACTCGCCGAGCTCTTCAGTGGGCGCAGTGCTACTGCCAATGTCGAGCTTGTGAAGACACTTCCGGCAGTCCAGCAGGAGGTTGTTACGAAGGCCTTTTATGAGGCATCGCGGACCATGTGGATCATGGTAAGACTGCCCCTTTTGCTCCAAAGATCTACGTGTGACTGACCCCTAGGACGACATAGTATGTCTCTTTTGCCGCTGCTGGTTTTCTTGTGGGATTCTTTGTTAGAGGAAACTATCTAAGCGATGATCATGAGGTGGCGCAAGTCGGGCTCAACCTTGACACCGATCAGGAGCAGACCGAGATGACTACGCAGACACGATAGGGACGTCTCATTCATCTTACAAGTGTGCTTGATCACATAGCATCAGATTTATCAAGCTCTGCATATATATCCCTCTTTGTCTCCTCATCAGCCCAGCACATGTCGACAGAGTTCCTCGCCAGCTGGACCATTTCAGCCTGAGACAGCCCGCCATAGCGATACGCCTTCTCCATGTTGCCGTCGATCCAGATATCGTGCATGTACACCGGATCATCGCTGTTGATGCAAAACTTGACGCCCCGGTCGATCAGCTGCCTCAGCTTAGGGAACAGGACCTCCGTGGCCGTCCTGCGATGATATGCGTGCGGACACAGGGTCAACCCAACACCCTTGTCCACCAGGCCTTGTACAAGCTCCTCGCGGTCCAGAACATCCAGACCGTGGTCGATGCGCTCAATGCCAACGTCAAAGATGGCCTGTCGTATATGCTCATGCGTGTCCTTTTGGCCAAAGTCGCAGTGCGTCGTGATATGCAGGCCGTCTCGCCTCGCGCGCTCAAACGCCTCTTTGAAGAGCATGGGCGGGCGATTGTACGCATTGCTAGCCAGACCCACGGCGTGGAACAGGCCCTTGCCACCGTGCGCCGTCGACCAGGGAAGAGCAGTGGCGTAGGCGTCCTCTCCGTCTGCCACGGGCTCGTCACGCAGGAAGCAGAAGATCCAGTTGGACTTGACGCCGTGCCGTGCGGCGCCGTCCCGCTGCGCGCGCAGGTAGCCATCTAGCACGGCTGTGGCGGATACCCCCCGCCGGGTGTGCGCCTGGATATCGAAGAAGGGCTCCACGTACCGGACGTTCATCTCGGCGCACCGCTTCAGGTAGTCCATTGCCAGGTCGTAGAAGTCGTCCTCGGTCAGGAGGACCTCGCACCCGGCGAAGTAGGCCTCGAGAAAGGTGGGCACGTCCCGGGCGCCACCCATCTCGGGACGGTGGTTGTATGTCACGGCGTAGGAGGCCAGCAGGTCATCATAGGTCTTGTACTCGGTGTCCTTGAAGCGTAGGGCTACGCCGTTGCGCTGGGCCAGGGTCCATCGGAGAGACGGGCGGAGCGTGCCTTCAATGTGGATGTGCAGCTCTACCTTGGGGAGAGAGGCGATGAAGGGGGAGACCTTGACGTCGTCCATGATGGGTAGGATGAGAGCACTTCCCAGAAGCGAATATTTTCTTCTTCTTCTTCTTCTTCTCCTTGTTTCCTTATTTTTTTCTTCAATTCATTTGTACACGAGTGTTGTCCATTGTTTGTCAATTGACGTTATCTTAAAGGTCACAAACTATTGACATGTAAGTGGACCCCGCAATGGAGCACCACCGCTTCGAGTCACCGACCGACGCCGGAGCGCGCCGACTTGTCCGTCGCATCTCCACGACACCAAGCCGTTATCGTCCGGGTCCTCGCCAACGACTGCCCATGCAAGCACTAACACGCGTGATACTGGCCTTGGCACACGAAGGAACCAAACCCCACGTCCTGATACTGATACGGGTTGCCCACCCCGGCAGCAGGGCAGGACAGGCAGGCATCAGACCAGACAGACGTCCGTCGGGTAAATTGCAACACTTATCGAGATAAGCTACGGCAACAAGGTCTCACACAAGCCTATCGTTGGCTACCCTTCTCCGCATCGGGGGCTGCATGCACGATAACCAAAAAAAAAAAAGCCGGCTGAACATGGGTATACGAGTACATACATAGTCGGCCATGTGCTCCTCTACTCCAGGCCGCGGTCGGCAACAAGCTTCAACACAAGCTGAGGTTGAACCGTTACTGGGGCCCGCCATCGACATCAACGACGAGGACGACGACATCATGGGCGACGACAACACTGCCCAAGCAGAGGAGACCGTCCGTCATGGATCGACGGGAGGTGAATCTGGCGGTGGCGACGCTGGCCTGGCCAAGCGCGTGCTGCGCAAGATTGATAGGACTATCATCCCTCTACTGTTTATGACGTACGTCTTTAACTTTATGGACAAGATTATTCTCAGCAGTGCTGCTGTGTTTGGCCTGCGGGAAGACAATGTGAGTTTACAGCACTGTGCAACACTTGAAGGGTTGATCATGCACGGAGTACATCATACTGATACTTTGACATAGAACCTCGTGGGCCAGCAGTACAGCTGGGTGAGCAGCATCTTCTACTTTGGATACCTCTTCTGGGAGTACCCTACCACGATTCTGATCGCGCGGCTGCCGACGGCCAAGTACCTGGCGGCCAACACGGTCTTCTGGGGCGCGGTGGTGGCGCTGACGGCGGCGTGCAGCAGCTTCGGCGGGTTGATGACGGTGCGGTTCATGCTGGGCGTGGCCGAGGCGACCATCACCCCCGGGTTCATGTTCCTGACGTCGACGTGGTACACGCGCGACGAGATGCCGACGCGGCTGGGCATCTGGTTCGCGGGCAACTCGGTGGGCGGGCTGGTGGCGAGCCTGCTGGCGTTTGGGCTGGGCCACATCGCGGACAACGTGCACCCGTGGCGGTGGATGTACATCATCCTGGGGTCGCTGACGTTTCTGTGGGCGATCCCCATCTTCCTGCTGCTGCCCGACTCCATCTCCAAGGCGCGGTTCCTGACGGCCGAGGAGCGGCGGTTCGCGGCCGACCGCGTCGTCGTGGCGGGCACGGGCATCACCGAGGGCGCCAAGTGGAGGCTCGACCAGGTGCTCGAGTGCCTCGTCGACCCCAAGACGTGGCTCATCTTCCTGGTCGAGCTGGCGACGCAGATCCCCAACGGCGGCACCGGCAGCTTCAGCAGCATCGTCATCAAGTCCTTTGGCTTCACCAGCCTGCAGTCCACCCTCATCAACATCCCCTACTCGGTCATCACGGCGTCCGTCATCGCGGGCACGGGATACCTCGCGGGGCGCTACCGCACCCTCAACATCATCCTCCTCATCGCCGTCGTCATCCCCTGCGTCGTCGGCGCCGCCATCATCTACTGCCGCGACCGCGTGCCCCACGGCGTCCAGCTGTTCGCCTACTTCCTCCTCTCTACGGGCCCCGCCGCCATGCCCCTCAACATGGCCCTCGTCCAGTCCAACTACCGCGGCGTCACCAAGAAGATGACCATCACGGCCATGCTCTTCATCGCCTACTGCACGGGCAACATCGCGGGCCCCCAGTTCTTCCTCGACCACGAGGCGCCCACCTACGAGACTGCCTTCCAGACAATCATGATCTGCTACGCACTCGCCATCCTGCTGGCCTTGTGTCTGCGCGTCTACCTCCAGTGGACTAATGCGCGGCGCTCTAGGGCTGAGGGCATCGATGGTAGTGCGGGCGCTGCGGGCGTGGTTGCCGACGGGAAGCTTGGTGGCGTTGATTCTAGGGATGTGGGCGATGTTGTTAGTCGGGCGCAGCTGCGTCCTGAGGACTACGAGGATGTTACTGATTGGAATACGGTCGGCTTTAGATATCGGTTGTAATTTGAAGGTTTCGGTGGATTCATGGTTACGGAGTACTGTCCTCCAATAAACTCCAAGCGGGTGGCACAATGCATGCTGCTATCCAACCTCGAATCCAATTATGCATCAAATCTTGAGCCCAGAACCACATCCAAACAGTTTTAATGTTGGTTACTGATGGAAATGACTTCTGTAATATTCACCCAACGTAATTTTGAAAGGATAGGAGTGAATTCATCTGAAGAAAACGAACCCTAGACCGGTGATTGACAAAGAACAAAGAACACCCAAAGGGTATCACGTGAGACGGATCAACAACGGCCCGTGACCCTGCTTAGCGCAATTCTACATCATTACGCTTCGCCTCCCAAGTGTGTAAATCTTTCTTTGTTGCTGCAACAAACGTCAACAACAACGACTCTAAGCAAAAATGTCTTGGAGAAGCCAGGGTATCACCGGGTCCAACAACATCCCCCTCGGCAAGCGCCGCTTTGCCGGCGATGGCCTAGGGGATGATGAAGATGCGACGCCCGAAAGGGAGCCCGAGAGGGAGCCCGAGAGGGAGCTCAAGCGCGGTCGCGACCCCGAACCACGAACCGATGCCGACGGCCCCCGTCGTCGCAAGAAGCGCAACCGCTGGGGCGACGCGACCGAGAACAAGGCTGCTGGTCTGATGGGCCTGCCGACGGCCATCACGGCATCCATGACCAGCGAGCAGCTCGAGGCGTACACTCTGCATCTTCGCATCGAGGAGATTAGCCAGAAGCTGCGCATCGACGACGTCGTCCCGGCAGACGGTGACAGGTACGTGCTCATTCATTGATGCCTCCCACCTCCCACCCTTCAATTCTCAAATGCTGACATGTATGGTTCTTTTCAGGTCCCCTTCTCCGGCTCCCCAGTACGACAACCACGGCCGGCGTGTCAACACGCGCGAGTACCGATACAGGAAGCGCCTCGAGGACGAGCGCCACAAGCTCATCGAGAAGGCCATGAAGACGATTCCCAACTACCACCCGCCCCAGGACTACCGCAGGCCGACCAAGACCCAGGAGAAAGTCTACGTGCCTGTTAATGACTACCCGGAGATTAACTTCAGTATGATAACTAACCCTGACCCTAACCAACTCCTTGCCATTTTCGTTTTCGTTTCCCACCCCGTTGTACCCAGCAGGTCCAGGAGTTTGATCAGGCCCCATTACAGCCCATGTTTTGAGGAGGCTGATTCTGTCCTCGGATCGCGGGCGACATGCTCTTCTAATCTATACTATACTATACCTCCTCCCCTACCCTCCCTGGCATGGCGTTTATACTAACACGTAGCTTTTTTTCTTCCCCCATTAAAGTTGGCTTACTTATCGGACCCCGTGGAAACACGCTCAAGAAGATGGAGAATGACTCTGGTGCCAAGATTGCCATCCGTGGCAAGGGCTCTGTCAAGGAAGGCAAAGGTCGCTCTGACGCTGCTCACTCCAGCAACCAGGAGGAGGACCTGCACTGTCTTATCATGGCCGAGAGCGAGGACAAGATTAACAAGGCTAAGCAGCTGATTCACAACGTCATTGAGACTGTAAGTCATTCCGCAACACTTCCGCAGCAAGCAGCAAGGTACATTACCTGCTCCCCCCCAGACATACTGACCATGTCGCAATAGGCCGCCTCTATCCCCGAGGGTCAGAACGAGCTCAAGCGTAACCAGCTTCGTGAGCTGGCTGCCCTCAACGGTACTCTCCGAGACGACGAGAACCAGGCTTGCCAGAACTGCGGCAAGATTGGCCACCGCAAGTACGACTGTCCCGAGCGCCAGAACTTCACGGCCAGCATCATCTGTCGCGTCTGCGGTAACGCGGGCCACATGGCTCGCGACTGTCCTGACAGGCAGAAGGGCGCCAGCTGGCGCAACGATGGCCGTGGTCCTGGCGGCCCTGCCGGTAGGGTCGGCGGTGGCGATGCCGTTGACCGCGAGATGGAGGTATGTCAACCCCTTGACCCCTTTGACCTCAGCTTCCCCGTCCACATATTGCACGGTACTAACACCCCGCGCAGCAACTCATGCAGGAACTCGGTGGCGGAGCACCCGCCCAGATCGAAGCGGCACCCGACTCTTTCAACAACGGTGGCGGCGCTGGCCCTGCCGGCGGCGAGAACGCCAGGCCGTGGCAGCGTGGTCCTACCGGAGGACCGGCGCCGTGGCGGTCGCGCAACACTGAACCGCAGCACGACGGAGGCCGAGGAGGAAGCGAGGGAGGTGGCGGCTCTGCAGCCCCGTGGGCGCGTGACCGCAACCGTGACCGCAGCCACGATAACGACCGGTACGGTGGCGGTGGCGGCGGCGGCCACGGCGGTCACCACAGGGAGCAGCCGCAGCAGCAGCAGCAGCAACATGACAGCTACAGTAACTACTACAACCAGCAGCAGCAGCAGCAGCCGCAGGGCTACGGTGCTCCGACGGGAGCGGCGCCCCCGTGGCAGCAGCAGGCTCCCGGCACTGCCGCCGGATACCCCAGCTACCCGCCCGGAGGCTACGGCGGCTACGGCTCGTCTGCTCCCGGGATGGGTGCTCCTCCCGGTCTGGGCCAGCCTGGTGCTGGTGCTGGACTGGCGGCACCGCCCGGGCTGGACCAGAACGGCATCAACGCGCTCATCCAGCAGTACTCGGGAGGCGCTGTGCCGCCCCCGCCGCCCCCGCCATCGGGCGACGCGCCCCCTCCCCCTCCTGGGGATCTGCCTCCCCCGCCTCCGCCTAGCGATCAACCGCCTCCTCCGCCGCCGCCGGGAAACTAGGCTGACCCCCGACCCGGCCAGCATGAAGTTTCCCCCCGGAACGTCCGTTTTGTTATTCTAACATACTCACACAATTTGTTTTTGAAAAAAAAAGAAAAGAAAAGAAGAGAAAAGAAGACCTGGTCGAGGAGAACACCAACGTCAGCTTTGATGGTGGTTCCAGTCGTTCTCTTGGACGAGAAATGTCTAACATGGCGTAGCAGTTGCAGCTCGAGTGATCTTGGTGCAGATCTTGTTGATTTTTCCTATCGCGTTTTGAACCTCAACCTAGTGCTCATTGGTATCTCTACGTGCCGGTTTATAGAATACGCAGCAGACAGCAGAGTGTACTGATGGAGTGTAATATGTACAAGAAATGAATCAAATTGCATAGCGTGTACGGAGTACTCTGTAGTGTATGGTGATGCTTTCTGATCTAGGCATTTTGAAAGCTTGTATACATGTATAAGCCTGTATATGTGTATAGGTGTGAATTGGACCATCTTTTAATGGTGAAGACATTAATACTCTGTAGTACTCGGTTGTTTGGGTGAGGATCTTCTGATGACGTTGTGCTGTGCTCTGGCGGAGAGGGCATCTACGTAATGCAGAGCGGTCTTACCTGTACTACGAGGTGTAGTATGTACTAGTAGTATAGGAACGTGTTGATGGTAGGCATCCATCAAGATTACGATAATAATTGAAACTTGTCTGTTTTATTTCAAAGAATTGCAGAGAGTATTCATATCGGGTTGATGTTGTGTTGAAGGTTCGTCCAAGAGGGCCGAGCAAGCAGCAGCACCTAAATGGTGTCACCCGCGATTCCTAGCGCGTGACCTCATCCCCCGCCCGCGAGCTGTCTCCCGCTTCCCAGCCAACTGCCAACTGCCAACTGCCAACTGCCAACCTGCATCTTCCACTCACATTCCTCCATTGGGGGAATATTCACTCATCACTTTCATCTCCCTGAACTTCGTACCATTCAACGCAACGTCGTTCTGAAGCCGAACTCGCTTGCATCTCATACTAATTCGCCCGAGTGCCCAGCATTTCTAGATCCCCGAATGTCCTAAGTGGAGTGCTGCTCTGGTGGTTTCCCGGGGTTTCGCGGGGCACGCCCAAGAAGAATGAAGCTCAGCAACCCGTTCGCCTTTGGCCCCGTCCAGGTGACGCTGTGGACCACGGCCGTCTACCTGGCCCTTATCACGTCGCTCGTCGTCGTCCACGAGACCGTCCCGGATGCGCCCGGCGAGGCGGCACTGCCGCAGGGCGTCAATCTCACAGAGGCATGGCTCGATCTGCAGTCCGTCACGGCCCAGTACCATCCGTACAATAGCCGGGCCAACGACGGCGTGCGCGCGTTCCTGATTGAGCGCGTGAAAGCGATTCTGCAGAGGAACAATGCTGCGTTTGACATTGATGGGTCGTAAGTTGCCTCTGTCACATACGACCTCTGCATGTTGGTAGAGGTGGTACATGTACTAACGAGCATGTCGCAGTGGTGCTTCGAGCAGCAGCAGCAGCCAGGTCACCTTGTTTGATGACCAGGTGTCCAACTTTACGCGCATCCAGCCAGAGTCGTCACGATGGACTCCCTCGGCTGGCACCTACTTTGAGGGCAACAACTTTTACGTCTATATCCGGGGCACCGACGATCCCGAGGGCGACTGGTGGAATAGCCTCGGCAGTCAGGCTGTCCACGGCGCTGCCGGTGTGCTGGTGAATTGCCACTTTGACTCGTATGTCCGGTCTTTATGTCTTTTTAGCTCAACTACAAAGTTGGCAATCCCGGCGGTATTTATGTATGTCATACTAACTGGAAATCTCAACACAGGGTGTCTACAGGCTTCGGTGCGACAGATGATGGCGTGGGCTGCGTCAGTATCCTGCAGCTCCTCAACTACTTCACCCAGAGTGGGAACCAGCCCAAGAATGGAATCGTGCTGCTCTTCAACAATGCAGAGGAGGACGGGCTTCTGGGTGCCAACGCATTCGCCCAGTCCCCCGTCTCGCGCTTCCCTCACACCTTTGTCAATCTCGAGGGTGCCGGTGCCGGCGGCCGGGCTACGCTCTTCCGTGCAACCGATCTCGAAGTGGCCAGCGCCTACTCGCGCAGCCCGTACCCCTTTGGTAGCGTGATGGCTGCCGATGCCTTCAAGGCTGGTGTCATCAGCAGCGGGACGGACTACTCCGTCTTCACGGAAATCCTTGGACAGCGTGGCCTAGATATTGCCTTTTACTCCCCGCGCGCCCGCTACCACACGGACCAGGATGATACGCGCTACACCTCGGTTGACAGCGTCTGGCACATGCTGTCTGCGGCCCTGGCCTCTACCAAGGAGCTGTCCAAGACGACGGGAGAGCGCTTTGTCGGCCGCCGCGCTGACGGCGACGATGGCAAGGTCCAGAACGGAAAACCTACCAACGGTGTCTGGTTCGACTTGTACGGCGCCATCTGGGGCACTCTGCCGCTCAGGGGCCTCTTTGCCTGGTCTTTGACGCTTCTCGTGTCCACGCCGTTGATCCTCGTCCTGATATCCTACCTGTTGAACCACGCCGACAAGTACTACCTCTTCTCGAGAGAAATCAAGATCAAGAGCCAGTCTGAGACCTCTGGTGATTCTGATAGCATCAGCCTCGGCGGCTGGAAGGGCTTCTTCCGCTTCCCGCTGGCATTTGTCTTTGCCGCGGGCCTGACCGTCGCTTCGGCGCTTCTCCTCGCCAAGATCAACCCCTTCATCATCTACGGCAACCCGTACCCCGTCTGGGCCATGACGCTGTCGCTCTTCTACTTTTCCTTCTGGCTCATTGTGCGGGGCGCCAGCTTCACGCGTCCCAGCGCCCTCTACCGCACGTTTGCCCTTTTGTGGCTCTTCATCCTTGGCTGGGCCCTGCAGGTTCTGGCGTCTGTCGCCGAGGACCGCTGGAAGATTGGCTCTCTGTACCCCTTTGCATTCCTGCAGACGGCCGTGTTTGTCTCGCTTGTCATTTCGCTGCTCGAGCTGTCTGCCCTGCCGAAAAAGCAGGACTATGCGAAACAGTTCCTGAGCGACGATGCGGAGCATGAGCCGACGCTCGACCCAGAGGAGGACGAGTATCATGGACAGGAGACCACCACGGAAGACGATGGAGGCGAGAGCGACGACGAGGATGAAGCCCAGGGAGCGCCCACGGAGACGACGCCACTGAGAATCGGGGAGCGCACCTCTTACCGCACCGGACACCACAACAAGGCTTCCGCAGCAACCACGTTTGCCAGCACGTACAGACACTCGGTGGCCACGGATCCGTCTACACCGACAACGACGACCGGCACACACCCGGCCGAGCCTTATGAGCGCGAGCAGCTGTGGTCGGCTCACCTGCCGCAATGGACCTGGATCATCCAGTTCCTCCTGGTAGCACCCATCCCCATCATCCTGATTGGTAACCTGGGCCTGGTGGGCATGTCAGCCCTGCAGATGACGGGCACGGACGGTGGCAACCTCCAGGTGCCGCTGCAGAACATTGCCGTCATGTCCATCGTGCTCCTGCTGCCGCTGACACCCTTTTTGCACCGAGTGACGCACCACATCCCGCTGTTCCTACTCGTCATCTTCGCTAGCACCCTCGTGTACAACCTCGTCGTGTTCCCCTTCTCGATGGAGAGCCGGTTCAAGTTCTTCTTCCAGCAGATCATCGATGTCGACGCGGGAACGGACGTGGTCCGTCTATCGGGTGTCGAGTCGTTTGTCCGTCCCATCATCGGTTCCCTGCCCTCGGCCGCCGGCCAGGACATCAAGTGCCAGGCCGAGACGGGAATCAGGGCCAGGATCTCCATGTGCGACTATGATGCTTCGGCACTGGAGCCCGCCCTTGTTCCGGGGAAGAAGCTGGACGAGCTGATCACACTTGGTGGTGCCAGGTCAGACGATGGAGATGCCGTTGTGTTCTCGCTTGATGCTCTGCAGACGAGGGCTTGCGTTGTGACCTTTTCGCAACCGGTGTACAACTTTTACGTGGAGGGTGGAGCGCCGAGAGATGAGAGGTTCGGAGATGCTTCAAAGAATGGGTTTACGGATATTGATCTGTGGAGGAGGTCGTGGGATGGTCCATGGAATGTTACGCTCGCTTTGAATCCGTCTGCTTCTTCTTCTTCTTCTGCTGTCTCGCGACAGCTGGACGACGAGGATGAGACGATGGAGCAGTTGCGGGCCTGGTCTGATCCTGCAAAGGCCGAGGCAGAGGTTGAGACTGCGGTTGATGCGTTTGAGATCACCGTCGCTTGCAAATGGAGCGATGCCAATGACGTGGAGACGATACCGGCGCTGCATGAGCTCAAGCAGTATATGCCGCCTTGGGCGACTGTTACCAAGAGGCAGGTTGGACTTGTGGAGGTGCAGAAGCGGTTCAAGATATAGGACTATATTTTTTTCTTTCCGTTTCTTGTTGTTTTTCTTTTTCCATAGCCGTAATCTATATACTCTTCACCACGATCATCGGTTTCATATGAGTCTGCGCTTCATCAATTGTACACAATGGCAATCATGTCAAATGGCACTGACCACGCTAAATTTACACCTGTGTCTGTGTACTCCGTACCTGTGAGGCTGTGACGCCCCACAAGCCGCAGCCGGCTGGGCCCGAGCATCACGACAATGGAATCCACTGCTCGTACTCTACTCTGTACCTTCATCACACAAGGAAGGCCAATTCATCACACACACACACACACACACACAAGGCCACTTCATCAACCATGGCCCCCTCCAGCATCTTTGTCCCAGCCGACGAGGCAACGTCGGCCAAGGCGACGCGCCATGCCCTCGTCTACTTTGTGTGCGGGAACCCGGGCATGATTGACTTCTACGACGAGTTTCTCCACTGCGTGAGCACCATGGTGCGCGAGTCGTCATCATCATCATCTTCTTCTTCGTCTTCTTCTTCTGGAGCGACGACAGCCTACGACATGTACGGACGGGACCTGTTTGGATTCTCCGAGGACGGACCATTTGAGCCGCACGGGGTGGACCAGCAGATCGAGGCCGTGTACGCCGACTTGGCGGGGCGGCGGCGGGCCGACGGCTCGGCCTACGACGCTGTCATCCTGGCGGGACACTCTGTTGGAGCGTACATTGCCGTCGAGATCTTTTCACGGTACGGCCACGAAGAACAACAGGCTAAAGAGGGAGCACCGCGTCTTCGTCACGGCATCCTCCTATTCCCCACGTTGACGCACATTGCTGCCTCGCCGAGCGGGAAGACGCTCACGGCGGTGCTGGGCGTGGCACCCACGGCCATTGTGAACAACGTGCACCGTCTTGTTGGGGCGGCACTCACCCCTCTTGGGGAGGGTGCCCTCGTGGGCTTCATACGGCGCTTCATGGGGTTTACGGAGACGGGGGCGCGGACGGCAGCGCGGTGGCTCAAGAGTCCGCATGGGCTGCGGGAGACGATCTATCTTGGGCGGGATGAGATGGAGACCATCCGGGAGGATGTCTGGGAGGATAAGGTGTGGGAAGTGGCTGGGAGCGACAGCGACAGCGACAGCAAAGACGGCAGCAAGACGAGGAAATTCTTTTTGTTCTATGCGAAAAAGGATCATTGGGTTGCTGATCATACGAGGGAGGAGCTTGTTGCTAAGAGGGCGGCTAAGGCGACGATTGTGGTGGATGAGACGGGGGAATTGCCGCATGCGTTTTGCACCAGGGAGAGTGAGTTGTCCCCGAGGACGAGAATGCGAATGAGAACGAGAATGAGAGATGTGGTGCTAACTGATTGTTTAGAATCTACGGTGAGCGTGGCGCGTCAAGTGGCTGCTTGGATCAAGGAGATGGACGACAACTGGAGGTGAGTGAGATGAGAGTGAGAGTGAGAGTGAGAAGCGGTGCTGCCCGGCGGATAACGCACCGCCGGTGTCGGGCGGGTATTGCACCACGAGTCTCGTATCTCTACTCTGCCGGTGAGCTGTACTGTATCTTGCTGCGTTGATTCTGTTCAGACGTCATTACATGCATCTATAGACTATTACTCGAATTTAGACAACAGACAGACATGTCATTTGGTTTGGTTACTACTAGTAGAGTCCGTTCATGACTATTAATACATGTATGAATACCTAGGTCAATTGAGCCATCAGTGAGCACCCCGGTCCGGTGGAGATGAAACAGACTACGGAAGAGCCCCTATTACCCGTACCCGTACCCGTCCCTTGTCTTTTTTTTTCTTTCTTCTTTTTTCCCTTGGAAGCACATTTAAATCTAGAGTCGAGTCTTGGCCGTTCATTACTTTGGACGGGGGATCATTGGACGGGAATACCTTGGTCTATCCTTTGTTCCCACGCCAAGTGTCTTCCCTCTGAGCATATATGTACGAGCACCTTGCGTATTGAATTACTGATCATCGTCATGAAGCCTTCACAACTCACAAACCTGAAACGGCACCCGCCTACTCGTATAAATATACGCACTATTGGAACCCAGAACTTATCAACCAACACCCGGCAGTGAACAACCCCAGCTCATGGTTGCATCCAAATGACGGGGACGCCGCCCGCCATAAGCCAACGCCTTTGATAAGGAGTCAGTTATCATTCGAGGGTGGATCCATGACCCGATCAAGGCGATAAGAGGCAGAACACGCGCGTTGCAGGAGCCGCAGCTCCAGGAGAGAGCCCCCTTCTCCGTGTCTGGTTTGCTATCGCATGAATGTACATACATAATCAATCAAGACCTATCTCGCGTGCAGGTAGTCCCGTCTCGTCGGCTCCGGTTAGACGCGAGCCCTATGTGATCTATAGCACCACGTTTCTTCGGTGAATGGGTTCGTGCATTCTCCATCTGCAACGAGCACTGAACCCCGTGTCCGTGTCCTGGCTGTCCCGTCCCGTGCGGTGCCGTCCCGTGTGGTCCTGCTGCACACCGCCATGCCTCGTCCAAAGGTGCCTCTCCACCAGAGGCAGCGCGCCTCGGAGGCCTGCAACGTCTGCCGCGAGGCCAAGAAGCGCTGCTCCGGTAGCGCCCCATGTACCTACTGTATACACCGGGGCATCGGGTCCTCGTGCTTCATATCCCACCTGCCGCGTGCTCACCGGCGCTCCGTCGTGTCACCACTGGCCACGCAAGGGCGGTCTGCCCAAGGCGATCAAGCCCAAGATGGCTCTGCCTCTGGCTCTGCGCCTCCTTCTGCTGTGCCTCCTCGTTCTGGTATGAGACAGAGCTCACAGTCCTCGTCCTCGGCCTTGGACAACAGCCCGAGCGCGAGGGGAAACGCGTCGGTGTCGTGGGCATCACAGTCCCACGGCGCGGCAGCTGCCTTTCGGCCTATATCGCCGTCTGAGTCGCATAACAGGGCGTCTGCGTCTGCTTCCACCACGGACTCGGGACCACCTGAGGAGACGTTTGAGGAGCCGATGATTTCGTCGGCGAAGCCGCCGTTGAGGATGCTTCTCAATCTACGTGGTGAACGAGGTGGGTGCATTCATACATTGATACATATGTCTGTATGGACATGCATATATGGTCATCTGTATATGGACATGGACAATCGAGATACCAGAACTTGCAAAGCTAACACTTGACAGTCTACATTGGTCGAGGAAGTTCCCTGTCATTCCTTCAACTGGTCCGGACCATTGTGTCGGATCACATTGGCCCCTCGCAATTCTCGGCAAGCGCAAGGAACGATACCATGCTTGAGAAGGAGTCGCCCGAGTCGCGTATAAGTGCGCCCAGCATTAGCGACATGAGTCCCGAGGCAAGATGGCTGTCTGCCGATCATTTTCACGGCGCGGTACAACTCTCTCATTGCTCTCATTCTTGACATTGGACTCACGTTGCTGACATGTGTTCAGACCGGCGGCCTCATCGATCTGTTTCTCCCCGGGGAACTGAAGAAGCTTCTGGACTCTCCCGAGACCCTGGGAGACTCATCCCGGGCTCTGGTAGACGTCGTCGTTGCCATAGGCCTTCAGTGCGAGCCCTCAACCGACACGCACGATCGGGAGATGGCCTACTTTCGCGCGTCGCAGGCCCATGCGTTCGCGGGGATGCTCGAGGACCCGGACATCGACATGGTGCGCCTCTTCCTCATCATGTCCTTCTATCTGCTGGGGGAGTGTCGGCGCAACACGGCGTTTCTGTACCTCGGCATCGCTGCCAGGGCAGCCGTCGCTCTGGGTCTGCATAGCAGGGAGACGTATGCCGATATGAGTGATCCCAAGCACCAGCTGAGGTCAGTTCCCCATACAACAAAACAGCCATGGCAGGTCATAGACTAACATGTGCTAGACTACGCGTGTGGATGAGCCTCCGTGTGCTCGACATTGTGGCCAACTCCATCCTGGGCCGCCCCATCGCCACAGCAGGCCTACACTCGGACCTGCAACCTCTCATCGATGAGGTCCTGTCCGCCTCGGATGACAGGGGTCTAGTCTGCCTGGGCGCCTCGTACGGCGTCGTGGCCATCATGAACACCATCGTGCACAGGATCTACGACAAGAAGGACGTCACTCTCGGAGCCGTAGAAGAGCTCCTACGGCAGCTCAGTCGGTGGCGGGAACGACTACCAGACTTTCTCCGCACGGCACCCTCGCCATCACAATCAAATTCGCAGACGGAGCCGTCGGCCGGTGTGGCAGCCATCGGACGCGTTCACGTCTCGTGCATCTACTACTTCGCTGTCACGCTGGTCACACGACCTATACTCGTCTCGACGCTCACGCAGCAGGCCACTAGCGGTCCTGTCCACTGCCAGCTCGCGTCGGCGTGTCTCGATGCCGCCATGTTTATGGTGCAGACGTGTGCTGGGGCGAGGGAGGTCAATCTTTTACAGGCCAACATGTGCATTCTCAAGTAAGAGCTCATCTCCCCTCTTCCTCCGTTCCTTTCTTTCCTTCGTGAAAACACCCATTGGGAGTACATGTGAATGTATGCATGCTTACACCATTCCAGGGCCATAATCTTCCTCGCCGGTCTCGTTCTTGGCTTCGAAGTCTTCGCCAAGTCCGCCGTCGACTTCACCATCGAGTCGGCCTTCCATGGCGCGCGGGACCTGCTGAGCTTTCTGGGCGTCAAGAGTCCCCAGGCGGCATTGTACCACGACATCCTGACCTCGCTGTCCAGTGCTATTACGCAGAACCGGCAGCGGGCCATTTCGAATATCGGGCGGAGCTCGTACGTGCACAAGATCTTTCAGTTTGAGTCGGGCTCGGGGTCGTCGGGCGGCGACAGCGGGAGGGCGAGCACCGTTGGGACGGACAGTGCAGGCGCAGGTTCTGGTGCAGGTGGGGATGATACGGCCATGGTGACGCCCTTGACGGAGGATAGCCAGAGGATTGCTATGGATGATATTATGGCTACTTGGTCGTTTGGGCAGGATGCGACGGGGTTGTCGAATGATGTGCTTCTTGATTGGGACAGTCTTGATATTTCCCAGTGGGATAGCTTTCCTCATCTGGCTTGATGCTGGCATGCTGGCATATGTACATGTATTAACATGGCGGAGCATGTAGAGACATGGGACCTAATTGTAATGACTTATGAATTTAGATTATAGCAATTAATCAAGAAGCGAAGAACCTGTTTCATCATGTTCTGTATGACTTCAACACTACCTTCACGCACATTGCATGTAAAATGAAGATCTCCACGATGCAAACTCGTACCAAGACGCAACTGCAAGACCACATCATCGGCAGAACAGTACTGTAAAGATTCTCCGTATAGATACATGTTGAAAACTTTCTCTTCTAGAAGAAATCTACGCAGTCTCTGCATGTGCATATCGGGTAGCGCACCGGCGGATACGTCCAATCAGAGCGGCTATGTCCCATATCCGACAACCTGCCGCAGCATCACTCACACTCGGTGAGATATCAGCAGAAGCGAAGCGAAGCGAATGATGCACATCGCAGAATAGGGCTAATGTCTTATCATTCTACATATGATGTATGGACCGGGTAAATACGCTGCAGTAGTCTCGACGGGATCGGGCGATAACATTATGGTGTGTACATGTACTTATAGGCGCTTACATCCCATGCCCAAGTCCAATAGACACAAGATCCAACAGACTGAACATCTTCAGTATTATACAAATCTTTTTATTCAGAATAAAGGACCTACAGGAATCACCATGTCCCCCTCCATCTCAGGCTGGCGCAAGTTGAGCGTGGGCGTCGTGGGCGGCGGCATAGGCGGCATGTCCGTGGCCATTGCCCTGCGCCGCGCCGGCCACGAGGTGACCATCTACGAGCGCTCCGACTACGCCGGCGAGGTGGGCGCCTCGGTGTCGTGCGCGGCCAACGGCACGCGCTGGCTGCACGAGTGGGACGTCGATGTCGCCAAGGGCGATCCCGTGGTGCTCCGCAAGCTCATCAACCGCGACTGGAATACCGGAGAGCCCGTCAGCGTGTACGATCTGTCCGACTATGAGAAGAGGTGGGGGTTCGTGTATAACATGTTCCATCGGCAGTATATGCATGCCATGCTCAAGGATACGGCCCTGGGTGAGGAGGGGAAGGGTACTCCAGCCAAGTTGCTCGTCAACCACAAGGTACACTCACACTCACTCACACACTTGTACACTTACACACTCACTCACTTACACTCACACACTCACTCACTTACACACACACACACACTTACACACTCACACACTTACACACTCACACACTCACACTCACCACACATATTTACACGCACACACACACCCTTACACACACTTACACGCCCACACACACTTATGAATACGCCTCCGGCGGCCCTGCCGGGGGCTGTCCTCGCTTCGCTCGCAGTTACTCCTACTTATACCCCTTGAAATATTTACTTACGTATACATGCAGTGCAACTCCATCAACCTAGACACCAACACCATAACCTTCGACAACGGCACAACCTCCACCCACGACCTAATCATCGGCGCCGACGGCATCGGCTCCGTCGTCCGCAGCGCCCTAGATATCCACCCCGCCAAGCGTCCCTCCGACCAAAGTTGCCTGCACTGCAACGTCATGACCGAGGACGCCGTGCGTCTCGGCCTGCTCGACTATGCCGCAGACGACGCAATCGAGTACTGGGGTGGGCAAGAGGGCAAATGGGACAAGATCGTCCTGTCCCCTTGCAACGGTGGCAAGCTCCTCTCATACTACTGCTTCTTCCCGCGCGATCAGGGCGACTACTCCTCGCAGTCGTGGGGCGCCGAGGGCCGTCCGCTTGAGGAGCTCCTCCGTCCGTATCCCACTCTCGACAGGCAGGTGTTTGCCCATCTCGCCATCGGAAAGGAGATCCAGCCTTGGCGTCTGTGGGTGCACGACCCGTATCCCTACATGCACAAGAGTGGTGCGTGTCTGCTCGGTGACGCTGGTCATCCCATGATGCCGCATCAGAGTCAGGGGGCTTGCATGGCCATTGAGGATGCTGCGGCGCTGGGCATCATCTTCTCGGAGGGGTACTTTGACGGCGATGTCGAGGGTGCGCTCGAGATTTATACCCAGACACGGCTGCCTAGGGTGACGAGGGTGCAGGCTGCGGCTGCCAAGGCGGCTTACAATATCAATGAGCGTATTGGTAAGTGGCTAGGCGAATATCAATCCAATCCAAACGCAGAAGGCTAACTTGTAGTTGCCAGGCTTCTCTGAGAACAAAAACATCCCCACTTACAAGGTCGAGGACCAGAAAAAGGTTCTGACGATTGAGGAGATGAATGCGTGAGTACACAGATCTATCAGCTCCGTCAGATCCGAAAGGCGATACTAACATGCGTGCTATCAGATACGACCTCTACAAGGACATCGAGGAGAAGCTATCTGCCAGGAATGGCGCGTATTATTCAGCTTTCAAGAGTTCAATGCTTTCGGGACATGAAGTCGTAGATGCGGCGGGTAATAATCCCACACGGCTACCTTAAATCTCCCATGCTGCCAATATCATGCAATCAACTCGCCTTCGGGTTGCCTATTTACAGGACAAGGACGGTAAGACCGGCCATAGCAAGACCGCTAAGGGAGCCGACCGTAGCAGCGCCGGCGGTGGGGACAACCGAAGCCGAGCCGGTGGCCGAGCTGTCGGAGCCGCTGCCACCAGAGCTATCGGTGGAGGTAGCATCGCCGGAGTCTGCGGTGGACGAAGCGTCAGAGCCTCCAGAGCCGCCAGAGCCGGCGGTACCCGAGACGGTGCCGGAGGGCGAGACGGTAGCCGAGCCACCGCTTCCGCCACCGACGGTGCCAGCCGAGGTGGGCGAGGCGGCGGGAGTGGAGGCAGGGGTGGAGGCAGGGGTGGCAGCCGACGACGAGCTTCCCTCGGTGGAGCTGGCCTCAGACGACGAGGCCTCAGACGACGAGGATGAGCCGCCGCTCTTACCCTGGTTCTTGCACAGAGCCTCGACGGCGGGGATGACCTTGTCTGTGGGATTGTCAGTACATGAACGCAAGCCATAGAAGTGGTACTAGTAGTGAGAGGTGCGTGGTACGTACTCAGAGCCACGTCGCTTCCACACTTGGACAGGACACAGCCGGTAGCAGCGCCCTGGACGGCCTGGAAGTCCTTGCAGATGCAGGCGTAGTCTGTCGTCTTGCACTTGGTCTGGCTGGTAATGGCATCGTCGATGCAGGGGAGGGCACAGCTGGGGATGTCGTCGCGCGTCTGGGCGCTGACGAGGGCGGTCAGGGCAAGGAGGGCGTAGACGGTCTTCATCTTGGGCGACTGGGGGGTATTGGACTTGTGACTTGTGAATGGTCTGCGTGGGAATGAAGCGAGTGGATGGAGAGAAAGAGAGGAATGAGAGGAAGGGAATAGTAGGACTGTTGAGGGCAGGAGCGACCTCTTATATACGCGAGGGTTGGGGTTTCCGAGCTTACATGTATCTTCACGGGGAAGGGAAAGTACGGGGCAATATCTGGGGACAAGGTAAGAGCCGATAGCCAGGAGGGAAAAGACTGAAAAGTGAAAGTGAATGGGCGAGGTGCCGGCGAGGGGAACGAAAACAGTCAGGGAGGGTACATGGTGATGACTTCTTCTTGGGAAGATATCACCTTGGAACCGTATGTATCTACATTGTCCACCACCCCCCTCTCTGTGTTCTTTAGCTTGTGTTTAGCCAGGCCGGTGTGCCCGTTGCTAGGCCGGTCGACTTGGCCATTTCCGGTGCGGTCGGCCGTGTGTGTGTGTACTCTTGGAGAGAATAGACAAACGGCCCTCATTCACATGCGCACATGCTTCGCACCTGTTCTCCAAGAAGCCGCGGATGGTGAGGCACCCACCTAAGCAGGTACCGGCGGTAGCCTGTGCCACCCTACCGACCTCTCTTCCCACGAGGAAAAAGTTAGATGTAGCACTAGGCTTCATGTTGTTAGTATGGGCACACCAGCCGGGTACGCCTGAGTACGAGTACGGGATTAAGCCTCGCAACTGCGCTACAGCTTCCCAAGGCTACATGTACTACTAATACTTAACAGGTAGTTCCATACTAGCTCAGGCCAACTCCAACTTGTTGGTTGTACATGTAGCTTCCAAGTGTAAGCGTCGTGGGCTAGGTTTGTTTTCTTGAACAGACTTGGAGTAAGCCTGTGGCCAGTTGATATTCCCCGAATGTCATCTCCCAGCTGCGAGTACCATTGCGACTCTGATAAAAACAAGACGTGTAAACAACAACAAAACTCGTCTGTCATACGAGAGCTGTTCGTATAGAGTATAGAGAAACCGGCACGTAGGCGCACAATGACGATTTCATGTCTCACAGGCGCATCGACAGAACCAGAACCAGAACCAGAACCAGGCATCCCTGACAAGCACAAAGCAAAGAAGAAGAAAAAGTTCTACGTAGAAACCGCCACAACTGTCGGACCACCCGGAGAAGCCTCTCCAAGTGAAAAGAAAAGTACACGAGCAACGTTAGTGGATGTCTGATGGGGGAACTCCCCCCCCAACCCTGGCCCCGGCCGTCGTCTCCACTCCTCCCCCGTTGCTCAATCCGGGGAACCCAGATCCCCCGCACCAGCTGTGGAGCTCGAAACCCAGCATCGGCCTTCGCTATGTTCTTGCCTTCCACGAATAGCCGAAGTACTTCGTACCCATTGAGGAGCAGCCCGCGGAACCAAGGGAGCGTTGCCTCTCCTGCTTGGCACTTGGCAAACGTGGGTAGGTATCTGGCTAGATCCATTGTAACCAATTCGGCGGCCCTGCCGAAGGAGCGTTTGATCGGCCGCTATTGAATCTCCCCGCAGGTTCATGGGCCCGAGCTCGTGTCTTGCTGCAGATGGCTTTTGTTCTTCGTATTCTGCTGTGGCAAGTGGCCATACCGAGGCTCACGTGAAAGAAGAACAGTATCTGTGAGCAGCATCTGTATGTAAACTTGGTGCCTGAGACTGCTTATGTTTCTTGTGACAACTTTTTCAATTGAAACGGTTCTCTTCTGTTACAGCTAAACCCACCAGTGCGTACAAGTGCATATACTTGCACAACTTAAACATAGAGATAAACATGGAGATATACAAGCACATAGAACGGCACATTCGAGGAATTCAAAAAGAAAGAAAACTCTTGTTATGCATTGGGAACTCCCAGTATCCCAAGATCTGGGCGATAGATTGTGAATACGAGCCGCCACTGCCGTTGACTTCCTCCCCTCGTCGCAGCTGGAACAGGCAAGACACCGTTTCCCAAGCTAGCGCCCCGTATCCCAATGACCAATATATTAGAACGACTGCCCTAGCAAACTCAAATCCCCCGCTACATGGTACCACCCTGGCTTGCCCAATTGCCGTCGCAATGACTCGCTCGGTCGCTCGGTCAGTGGAGCACCCCGAGATCGATTCATGGCCCGTCTGCCTTGCTCTCGGGAATCGACCCTCAGAAGCTGGCGGAAATACACGGCAAGGGCAGCATATATCCTCCGATATTACTACAATCGCCCCAGCGAGCTTACATATTGCCGAAGTGCCATGACAACGGGTATCGCGCCGCGGGAATGTACAGAACACTCACTACTAAACTTCTACATGTACCAAGGTACACACATAACCAGTGGCGTTTTGAGATTTTCCATTCGAAGGTATCAAGTGTTTGGGTATAAGCTAACACACAGAGTTTCTCTGCTTCCCCTCATGGGACCTGCATGCGCTTGCAGTTTGGCAAAAAGAAAAGAAAAGAAAAAAAAATCGTCTTCTCTAGTGCTCTAGTGCATGGAAGCTGTGGTTGCATGTGGCTTACTTGCCCGCGGCCAACAAAATGCCGGTGAGGGCTGATAAGCTCACGTTTATACTTGTTAGGTATTACCAACTAGGCTGTTGTTATTGATCGCACGTTACATTGGCTGATGTTGCGTGTAGATGTCTCTTTCCGGATGAACAGTCCTCCCCATGCAGCCAGGCTGAACCTTGCTGCTCTTGCCCTGAACCAAAGGTCAGTTTCGCTGGTCGTCTTCCCTGATCCGTTAGAACAGGCCTTATGACTTAATCTAGTCTCATGAGTCTACATCGGGTTTCTGTGCAGTCTGGAGAGGTAAAGGATGCATGTATGTTGAACCAGCACACAGTCGCGGAACTCGGAATTGATCCGGCAGGTCTGTATGGCAGTAGAAATGCCTCTGATATACTGTTGGAAACACAGAGGGATAGCCAAAGCCACAGACAACCCAAGAGAGTGTGGAGTACAGAAGAACAGTCCGTCTAGGTACCACAGCTACTAAATAAAGTCCACCTTTCCCCGAATGGGCGTCCTCCGTTCCTCCCAGGGACATGGTGGTGATGATCTATGGATCAATGCGACGACCTATTCTATTCCGAGTCGTGCTGGCCTGGGACGCTTACTAGGCAGCTAGAGCCATATCGTACGAACAAGAGGCATGCATACCACGATCTACATACGCTACTGGCAAGCTGCAAGTCGACAGCAGAGGCCCAATGACAGTGAAGACTAGGCCGAGTCCCTGCAGCTGACTTCTCTTCATCCGTTTTCATCCCATATGGACGCTTGACTCTAGTCATTGTGACTGTCAACAATGCATCATGGGGAATGCTTCCAGAGAAGCCATTGGTTTGTTCGCCCAGGATGACAATTGCCGAGGCCGGATACATCTCATCTTCATTCCATCTCTGTTGTTCATCACATGGCTCATCATCTCTACGGCGATGGGTCCATTGTCCTGCAAGTTTGAACGACTGACATTGAACTCGACAGTATGCCGGGCAACTGGCGCTACGTGAGAACACTGCTCTTCGCCATATTGCAGACCTCCGGACTACTCTCGAGTACCCTTGTCGTGGCAAGGTCCATGATCTGTATGATATATCGTCAGGGGACCGACATCGCCGACTCAGACTCATGAAGTCCCTGCGAGTGCAGAGCCTTCTTCTGCTTCCTCTGAACCCCCCCGGAAAACCACAGGTGTATTCCTCTTCCCGTTTGGACGCATCGCCGTCTTGAAGCCCTACCGGTGGTTGAGCGACGCGACTCGACGTCTGTTTCCATGGGAAGCGGGACTGTTCTCCCAGAAGGACGGACAGTCTCCCACCACAATGAGCCTGAGTTCCTTTGAACTCCCGGTACTTTTATCTGCGAGACCTCGGCTGTGCGCGAAGTGTACTCCTCGAGTACTGGGACAAGACCTGCTAGAACAACGGCGAATGAGTTAGCCTCGCTATCCTGCGTCTCGGCGGCCCCAAGAAGCCTTCGATTCTGCCTGTTTGTCGTCATGCGAGTCTTACGAACGAGAATCCTAGGTCATACGACTGTATTCATAACACTTTAGATCTCTCGAAGGCATCACTACCTCTACAGGATTCAAGCCTTCCACGTCTGCGAGTCACCTCATCGCGAGCGAGCGAAGCGAGGATAGCCTCCCCGGCAGGGGCCGCCGGAGGCATAATTTGTCGGCAAACCCTCATGTAACAGCGCTGCTTCCGCGACTTTCTATTCTTCAAGCATCACCTTCACCTTGTTCACCAACATACTACGCGGAAGCCCCGGCATGAGATCCCACATCGTCCTTCCGTGACAGCCGCATTGACCCAGATCAGATTCTTGATCCCTAACCAAATCTCAACAGCCAAAGTGGCATCAGATGCATTTACCCAACACTACGAGCTCAGAAGTTGCAATTCCCCCGCTCCTTGAGCAAGGACCTATTCCTACCCTCTGTCCAGGGTACGCCGTATTACATATGATCAGTTCAGAAGCACTCGGCAAAACCTCCATATTCCCCTCCCTCGTCCCTCCCCTCAACTCACCCCATTTTCCCCAACAAGAAAGCAGCCCACGCAAAAGACGCGGCAAAACAATGCGGCAAACGGGATGCCGTCATTTCGGCCGGAGATGTGGAGACGCAGTGGAGGGAGGAGGGAGGGCGCGCAAATCGAATGGAGACGCGCCCATGGCCCTTTTCCCCTTTGGGCAATTTTAACAGTTGGCCAATCCCGCCGAACGCAGCCCGAATAGTCGCGCCGCAGCGCGGGGAATGACATAGAATGAAACCGCAAGGAAAACCCCTCCAAAGTATAAAGCACACAAAGCTCGGTTCATACCCATCCTCATACTCTTTTCTTCATCCTTCATATTCTTTACATCTAGTTGTATACTGTAAAGTAAAGACAATCTCATCATGGCTTCCAAGGTTTTCAACGTCGGCGTGGTCGGATATGGGTAAGTCACAACCCCAAAGCAACATCCCAAAGCAACATCCCAAAGCAACATCCCAAAGCATCGTATAGAACACAAGTACTGACAGACTCAGCATGTCGGCCAAAATCTTCCACATCCCCTTCATCACAGCAACCCCCCAGCTGCGCCTGCACGCCATCGTCCAGCGGACCCCCAAGACGGGCAACTCCGCCCCCAGTGACCACCCCTCCATCACGCACTTCACCTCCACGGCCGACCTGCTGGCCGACCCGTCCACCGACGTGGTGGTGGTGACCACCCCTCCAGACCAGCACTTCGCCCTGACCAAGGCGGCCCTCGAGGCGGGCAAGCACGTCCTGACTGAGAAGCCCTTTGTCCCCTCCTCCGCCGAGGCCGCCGAGCTGATCGCCCTGTCCGAGTCGACGGGCCGTCTGATCTGCGTGTACCAGAACCGTCGGTGGGACGCCGACTTCCTGACGGTGCGTCACCTTCTCGAGAAGGAGACTCTCGGTCGCGTGCTGGAGTACAACTCCCACTTTGACAGGTACAAGGTCCCCGGTGCGAGTTCTTCGGCGAGCTGGAAGTCCGAGCTGGGCATCCCCCAGGCCGGCAGCACCCTCTTCGACCTGGGCACCCACCTGATCGACCAGGCATACGTGCTCTTCGGTCTTCCCGAGACGGTGCGCGGTCGTCTTCTCAACCAGCGCGAGGGCAAGGCCCTCGACACTTTCAGCCCGGACGCCGTCCGCGTCGAGCTGCTCTACAAGGATGGCAAGACGGCCAATCTGCTTATGAGCCAGCTCAGCGCCGAGACCACCCAGAAGCGCTTCTGGGTCCGGGGTGTCAAGGGCAGCTTCGCCAAGACGGGCCTGGACCACCAGGAGGACCAGCTCAAGCAGGGTGGCAAGCCGTCGGATCCTGGCTTCGGCGTCGACAGCGCTGACACCATGAGGCTCACGGCCGTCGCGGACGACGGGTCCATCAGCGATGTGGCGCCCCCGCAGCTCAAGCCCCAGACCTACACGGCCTTCTATGCTGGCTTTGCCGAGGCTCTGGCTGCCAATGACAATGGCAAGATCCCTGTCAAGGCGTCTGAGGCGCGTGATGTGCTTCGCATCATTGAGGCTGTTCTCGAGAGTGCCAAGTCTGGCAAGGACGTCTCGTTGGCTTAGATCGTTCCACTTCTGGATTGCATAGGACAGGGACATTAATATAGACTGATAATACCAAAAAGTACATGGACTGAACTCAAAGAGAAATTGTATTCGATGCTCGCTAATCAAACCGTCCCCCACTGGGAGATGCATGCCACATGCATCTCTGATCTAGTGTATGCTCTTGTTTTTGTTTCCACTTCTTGAAAGATGGATATAGGTGAACCAAGGAATTTAACCAAAGGAGAAAGAACGATTGGTTGGTGAATATGGCGAGAGTCGCCAAGTATTCGAATAGGAAAAATGACAAAAGGTAGCGATGGTGGATATCACCAACGAAAGGTGTGTAGGCAAAATGCTTGAGAAAATGCTTCAGAACAAAAAAAGGTATTGTAGAATATAGACTAAGAAGAATGAAAGTGTAAAGATGGAAGAAGAGTCATCTTAGAGACCGAGAATAGTCAAAGCAACCAGACTGGCCACGACGGCAAGGACCCTCTGCCCACCGCCGAGAGACGACGCGCCCGCCTCCTTGACATTGATGGGGTCGCCAAACAGCGTGGGGTCGTAGGTCCCCGGGTCGGACTCGTCGAGGGTGCCGTTCCAGCAGTAGGAGCTGAAGCATGTCTGGCAGGTCTCGGGGACGGCGTGGCCCGTGCGGGTAAAGGAGCGGGAGAGCATGGCGCAGGCGACGCAGTTGGGCCAGGAGGCATCGCGGGTGGCGTTGAGCTGGGTGGCGACGGCCCAGCCGTTCTGGACCATGGCGTCCTGCTCCGTCTCGTTGTACGAGGTCTGGAAGGTGGACGTGTTGGCGTTGTAGACGTAGGGGTAGTTGGGGACGTAGACGATGAGGGGCGCGACCGTCGACGTGTTGGCGGCGTCGCAGCCGAAGAAGGTGGGGCGGGCGTTGAGCCCGAGGTTGACAAACGTGTCCTTGCCGGGGATGGCGGGGAAGCTGGTGCCCTCGGCGATGGAGTCGTCCAGGGAGCGCTGGTACGTGGACATGGGCGAGATGCCCTGGGGCCAGCCGAGCTCGGTGTCGGCCGAGTTGTCAAAGGCGAAGACGACGTCGACGGCGCGCTCGGTGAAGATGTGCGGGTGGAAGGGAATGTTCTGGTAGTCCTCGCCACCGTCGACGAGGGTCAGGCGGTCCAGGTCCGAGTCGTAGTTCTCGTCGGGGTTCCAGCCCTTGAAGGGGTTGGGCGTCCAGTCGGCAATGTCGTTGTCGTCGTTGCCAAAGTGGTTGAGGACGGCGGTGATGGCCTCGATGGCGAAGTCGGGTACGTCGTCGGGCACGTAGCCGCTGTCCTTGTTGTTGAGGTACAGCACAATCTGGTTGAACAGACTGCTCGACGTGCCCATGACGAAGCCGGCGTTGTCGAAGCCGCGCACGCAGCTGCCGTCCTTGGGCACCGTGCCGTCGGTGAAGTTGGATCCCACCCACTTTAGCGGCACGAATCCTCGCAGCGTCGGGTCAAACGATCCCAGCTCCCAGGGGTTGAAGTCGAAGACGGTCGAGTTGATGGCCACCACCTGCTTGCCGGGCTGACGACCCACAGCCACGAGGAAGGGCATGGGCGCCTTGCCCGTGCTGAAGTCGGAGTCCTCGGCGATGGACGAGAAGGTCACGCCGGGACCGCCGTGCGACGCGTTCACCAGCTGGTACGACAGCATGCGACCCCAGTAGTCGGTCACCGATCGTTCGTATCCGGCGTCGTCCTTGTCGCTCACGTCGCCAAAGATGGAGGAGTAGTAGTCGTACAGGGCGTATTGTTCGGGGCCTAGCATTCAGCCTAAGGTTAGCACACAAGTACACGCGCCGTGTATGGTATGTCGTGATATGCGAGGGCGTGTTACCTTCGAGAATGGAGTCCTGCAGCTCCCAGACAGCCCCGTTGCTCAAGCTCGTCTCCACGGTGGTAAAGTTGTTGATGTACAGGCTGCCGACGAGCCAGCCGCCGCCCGACAGACCGGAGATATAGGTGGCGCTCTGGACCAGGCCACCGAGGTTGCCGTCGGACTGGCTTCCGGGCGAGCGGTCGTCGAGGGCGGCAAAGGCACCGGCGCCGCTCAGCATGGCGCGGTAGCCTCCTCCGGAGAAGGCGATGCCGACGTTGGGCAGGGCGGTGGCGTTGGTCTCGGCGTCGGCGAGGTAGGCCTTGCTGTCGAAGCCGGTGATGTTCATGCGGCCGATGAAGTCGCGGATGGGGGTGATGGTCTCGTTGCGGCGCTTGAGCAGCCAGTCCTTTTCGCGCTGGGAGAGGTGGGTGCCGTTGCGGATGGTGGGCTTGTCGTCGGGGCAGTCGACCTCTGTAGGGACGTAGCCATTGGGGGCGTTGCTGACGGCTCGGGGGACGTTGTGAGGGCCATTGTCTGTGGCGTAGGCTATCACATCGGAGGGTTAGTCTTGCTTCTCTGCCGCGTCTTGCTCGTCTGTTCGTTTGTTCTCGGAGTCATTGTCGCGTTGTATCGGTCGGGCAGTCAGTCGTACCTGTGGCAGCGCCAGCAGCAGAGGCTGCCAGCAATATGGGCAGAGACCTCATGATGGTAGGGCTGGGAGACGAGAGTGTGTTCACCCCTGTCGTTGATTGATGTATGGCGAAAGGAAGGAACGGTCGAGGAAGAAGGGACAAAGGAGGGGGGCAGGGTCGTCAGAGGGGCACGGGGTATTAAGGCTCTCTTCAAGGATGGAAGGATTGAAGGGGCGGGCCCGGGGTCGACGAATGCCAAGCCAGGCCAAGGAGCGAGCGAATGTCGGGAGGAAAGGAGAGAAAAGAGAGCCAGGGCCGGCGGGGTGGAGGTCGGGTCGTCGATCAATCGTTACTGGCGGCACATGGGAACCAAGGAGCGTGTGTCGACGGCGATCAGGACTTGGCATAAGCACAGGGGACAGCAAGCAGCAGTGCAAAAGGGCCGGCGAAGATGGACTTTCGCATGTCGAGGCAAGAGAGGCGCAGGCTAGGAATGGCTCGTACGGAGTTGAGAGGGAACGGAAAGCCAAGGCCGGGCCGGAGAGAGCGGATGGGAGGGAGCGAATAAAGGAACGAACGAGGGGCGCAAGGCAGAAAAAGGGCCTTGGTAGGGAGGAAAGTCGACAAACTGGAGACTGGAGACTGGAGACGGGAACGCGTAACCGCCAAGTGAGACGGTGTGAGTCGTGACTAGTCGTGCGAAAAGATGAATGGTGCCAAGAAAAAGGCGAGGGAAAAAGGGCCAGGCACCGCCACGATGGCCACTGCTAACTCTGGTAATACTTTGTACACATGTACTTCTCGTACATACTAGCAGTAATAATACTAGCTAGTAGGTTATCAAAGCACTATTTACGCCGTATGCACATCCGGTTGATCCGCGTGCATTTACGAGCACCATCATTCGGCCATTCGGCCATTTGGTCATGACTATCATGACTTGGTACCATCAACACCATCATTGCCATCTCATCCGTCTCTCCTCATCTTTCAGAGAGGCAAAACATCATCCATCGTCTTGTCGTCCTTCTCGTTCCTGGCATTTGCCGTTGATCGACGCAGTTGCAGTGCCGACCCGTTCTTCATGCGCCTCTTCAATCTTAGCATGCCGACCCCTAGGGTTAATAGTCGTAGTAATACTCCGTAGTCCATACTCCGTAGTCCATACAGAGCACTCTGTACGGACTCTGTACGGGGCAGAGAGCAGAGACTCGAACGAATCCATTTGCGAACCCATTTCTATGGAGTCTCTTCTCATATATCGCGCCGTAATACGTCGTATCCAACTGCAGTCTGCAGGGCCCTGACCCTGGTAAGCCACTGCGAATCCCAGAAGCCCGAAAATTACGACAGGGTCTCACTGTGTGGACTATGGAGACAAAGGAGACTACTCCGGTCGCAGGCAATGCACGCAGCACGAGTATCCGTCCACCTAATACTAGTAGCAGTTTCGGGCGCCATGGCATATTAATACTCCTCAGAATACAAGTACTCCGTGCCGTTGGGCGGACAAGACGTCAACTGGAGGTTACAAGGAGGTACGAGTAGTCTGCCTTGGCCTTGTAAATACTAATCCGTACCGAGCATCATTACAACGCAAGTGTGTCTGGCGCTGCCCCGGGGCCCCGAGCAGGTACTCCGTACAGGTTGCCAAGAAATTATATACCTCTCGACTGACGCTCATGTACTCCGTACTCCCCCCTCTTTTTGGTAATACTTACGACGGCCTGCAAGAGCCAACACAGAAGGCAGGAAATTGGCCGGGATGGGCGATAGTAGGCCGACCCCCGAACATGAGCCTCAACGACAACCGGGTTCAAACATGTAATGACCGAATATGAACTGCAAGTTGGGAAGTCAGTGCCAGTCAAAGTACGGCCGCGTCAGTATAAAAGGAGTCTGGAAAAAGGGGCTCAAAGAGGAATGTAGAGACTGAAGGACTGAGAGGGACATTGTTTGGCTTCTTCTCTTGATACTTGATGGGAGAGCAGGAATCCGTTGGCTCTTTATACAGAGCGTCGTCATTGTTTGCTGCTATCAATACATATAGCATAGGTGCTCGAGGTAATAACCAACTGCCAGTCGCATTCGCCTTTTCCAGGCCCCCCATAATCGTAGCCTTACGTTGCGCAGTGGGAAGGTGCATACATGCATTCTACTATCGAGGCTCTCGTGCCAATCGTATTTAGCAGTTTGTTGCCCCAAATATTGAGAGGCAGGTCCAGACCTCAACTTGATCCAAACAAAGCACCTCGCTCGGCCACAAGAGTACAGGACGCCATCAGAGGCTCGACACATTCAGCACCAGCCGAAAGTAGGTGCCGCTATTTTCTTTTTTGTTTTCTTTTGTCTTCTTCGCTTTATTCCCAAGCTGGAGCCAATGCATTGCTTAGCTGCCTGGGAGCTCTTTGGAGTCTCCAAGCTTTCGACATGTCCTCGCCAATGGCAGATGACCTTTTTCTCGACTTTGCCGTGCTCGAATCAGCCAACTACGGAGGAGACGTCGAGTACATCTTCCAACTGAACGGAGTCCGTTTCTATATCTTTTTCCAGTCTGAAAAGCTACAAGGCCTACAGGACGAGGACCGTAACTATTACAACAATTTCATCAACGATCCTGATGATCACATCGCCCTCGATGAGTTCGAAGACTGGATGCTAGTGATCCTAGAAGATTTTACATCCAAGCTCGCCCCGCTCGTTGCCCGCGGGCCTACTACACTCATCGACTTCTTCTCCCCACCAACATACGTCTTTGAGGTCGTAAGTCAGGACGGTCGGGCGCGAGCAATACAGGGAGAGTATTCGCCAGAACAGCATGGGGACACGGCCCCTCGAAGTCTCCTTGTCGAAACTCTGCCAGACGCGTCGAGGGCCAGCTCCGCTATGGTGGATGGCACAGACTCGACCCCCCCTCGGCCAGTCTTCCAGATCTCACGGGACCACATCCTACGCTCCTCTCTGCCTCAGGTTCCGCGCTACCAGGCATCCGATCTGCAGAGTATCTGCGGCGACATGTCTGATCCAAACTCGGGAGGCATACCGAAAAAGGTATGCATAAAAGGGACGACCACAGCCTTCTTCTTCAAGGCCTGCCTCAGAGCTCACGGGTACCGCAGGGAGCTCGACATACTCTCGCGCATCGGCCATCTTGCCCCGCCTTTCCGGACATCAAGGCTCGCGGGTCTTGTCTTCTGGGATCATGAAGAAACCTGCCTTATGGGCTTCCTGCTGGGATACGTTGAGGGGGTCAGCCTCCAGCGGCAGTGGGAAACGGCCACGGCGGAAGAGAGGACCAAGTGGCTGCGCCAGGTGGAGGCTACACTACAGCGGCTGCATGAGATGGATATCGTCTGGGGGGACGTCAAACCGGACAATGTCATGATTGACCAGCAGAGTGACGCCGTCGTCATCGACTTCGGCGGCGGCTACACCCCTCAGTACATCAACCCGGAGGACCAGCAGACGATGCGGGGCGATCTCATAGGCCTCCGTCACATGGCTGAGGAGATGGGAGTCGATCTTGGCACTTGAGGTTTTCAATGCACATCCAAGCAAGAATATGCTATTATTATAAGGGTATGGTATAATATAAACGGACACGTCACTATAATACTAAGTAATAATTCGTAGTTGAAGGTGCAAGTGTAAAGTGCAATACTAGTAGTAGTACTACTCCGTAAGTAGTATTCTATTACTTGGTGCTTGGGCAGGTACTCGGGCCAAGCCAAAATTGCGCCCTTTGGCCATTTAATTATGGACTGTTGCATCCAGGGGAGATTGGAGGGCAGAGCCATGTCCGTGCCAGCATTGCCAGGGGGGGCCAAATGCTTCAACTGCCTCTTACAGAGTATTACGGAGTATGGCTGTACGAGTAGAGATGCAGTACGCGTACAGTACGGAGTACCGGCCATCAGAAACAGCACGAGTATGAGTCCATGTCGAATGACATCAACAGGAGAACTGGTCGTGTGCCAATGTGACCTGTCAAGGTGACCAGCCAAGTGACCAGACCAAGGGTTCTACTCCGTATTACAACGTACCAAGTACCCCCCGTATGTAACTCGTTACTATGCCTCCGGCGGCCCTGCCGGGGGCTGTCCTCGCTGCGCTCGCTCGTCCTATAGACAGTAACATGTACTTGTTGGTATCGAATGGCAATAGTAAGATTATAATACAGATTGATTACATGCTGTGCTTCAAACAAGAGTTGGTCGTGGCTCAGTCATCCGCCAAGCTGGTCCGCCCAAACGGATGATTAAACTTGAGCATACCATTCAGCCCACCAACCCAAGGATCATCGTCCTCGGTGCGAATAACACAGGGCACACCACCATGCCACTCGTCTGACGAGGACGCCCCATGACCCCGCCGGACAAACTCGCCCTCTACGCGAATCTCGTAGCCAGGCGAGACCCCCGCGCACCTTCTCCCATCAATACTAAGATCGAGCTCACGACCCCTGTTCTTGGGACTCATGCGCAGCGTCACTTTCGTATCGAGGGGCAGAACAAGCGAGCGGAAGCTCAGACTGCAGGGACTGATGGGCGTGATGAGCAGGCTCTGCACGAGCGGGTGGACAATGGGCCCGCCCGCGCTGAGGCTGTAGGCCGTGGACCCGGTGGGCGTGCTGATGAGGATGCCGTCGGCCATGGTCTCGGTGAGGAAGTGGCCGTTCTGGTAGATGTCGATGATGGCCAGGTGCGGGTGGGACCCGCGGTGGACCGAGATCTCGTTGATGGCGCGCAGCGACGGCGACGGCGGGCGTCCTGCGACCGTGGGCTTGGGTTTCACCAGCGACTTGGCCTCGGCGGTAAGTGTGTTGGACAGCCGCTCGTTGACGTTGTTGCCCTCCGGGTCGAAGACGTCGGCCTTGATGCGGTTGCGGAGGAGGACCTTGGCGGCGCGCTGTTTGCCCATGCTGCGTCCGTTGGTGCGCTCCCACGCCCCGTGCACCTCCTGCTGCTCTTCTTGTTCGGTCTCCTCCGGGTTATCCTTGTGTTGGTGGCCACTCCGCGGCACGGCTGCGTCCTGCCGCGACGCATCACTCCCGCTCATGTACACCTCCCGCCAGACCTTCTTGTACTCGGAAAAGTCCCACTCTCCCAGGAAACCCAGCGTTCCCATACTAAAGGACACGATGGGCGGCACCGCCCCGTGCAGCTTGAACAGGCTGGCCGCGCGGAGCACCGTCCCGTCGCCGCCAAACGTCGCAATCACATCCACCTTGTCGGCCGTGCTGGTGCGGTCGTCGGAGGCGTGGATGGGGAAGTCGAAGCGCGTGCGCAGGGCTTCCGCGATGCGCGGCTCGAAGATGACGTTCACCTCCGGGTAGTCGGTGTGCATGTGCTTGGCGAACTTGACCACCGCCTCGGTCACCTCGGGGCTGTACAGCTTCTGGATCAGCAGCAGGTTGCGCGGCGGGCGCGGCCATCGGAGAGACAGGAAGGAGGAGCCGCCTGTTTGGAGATAGCGCGGGTAGATGCGTCCGGGGAGGTCGGTGATGCTTCGTACGCGGTCATGGTTGCTGGCGTTGGCGCTGGTCGAGCCGTTGTGGTTGTGGTTCTGGTAGCAAGACGGGGTGGACGACAGCGGTCGTGTCCAGACGGGACCCCAGACCTGCGGGGGAGCACGGCGGACGGCGACAAACGCAGACCGGGGAATCACGCGCTCACATAGGAGCTTGCGATGGATCATGATGCTTGCACCATGACGTTTTTTTCTTTTGTTGCTGCTGCTGTGCTAGGCTGACCGCTTGCTCGGTAGTTGTGTCGCATGCGCACCCAGTAATAGTAGAAGCGGTGTCGACGGCAGAATCGAGAGGAAAATGGGCTTCTCACCGCCTGCCGGATTGGGGAGCTTACGGGTACTTGGGTGGGTGGATGGTGGATGCACAGGCCTCCATGTCTCGATGTTCACATGTCACAGACGAGCACAAGGATGCCAATACCTAGTAGTACTGGACGTGTTCATACTCGTCTTGCTTGAGTATTACCAGGTATTTACTTACATGTATGTACTACGCCTCGTCTCTCTCGACTCGACAGATTCCCCTCCCCCTCTGCCTCACATTTTCCTGTTTCTGCACAATGCAACAACCAGGCTCCTTCAATGCTGCTACCACTCACGAGTAACACGTGCTCGCCCCCGCCTTGCCGCCTTATGGCCCGCCACTTCCGGGGAGCTCAGCATGAAACAGACGCGATTCTATTGGCTGAGCAGGAGCTCGGTCTACAGTCTACAGGGCACTGCAGCTGTTCAGGTCCCCTATATCATTCCCTGTATTATTGAAGCCTCGCTGTACGCTGTTGAAGGTCCGGAATGGTCGAGAGCCCCGGCTCCGCCTGACCAAGGCTCTGGGCCGCCATCCTGGACCCCCATCCTGGCCCATCCACCACCTGGAGGCTGGAAGGGTCCACCAGTGGGGATTGGGATTGGGGGACATGGGAGCCTCAGCATGTGCCCTGAGGAGCCTGGAGGTGTGTGCCCAGCTGCCCTGCACCTGTCCGGCTGCCCTGTCCGGCTGCCCTGTCCGGCTGCCCACCAAGGCAGTGACGCTTCTTACGTCGTCATGCACGTCGAGAGGCACGAGTAAGCACAGATTCGTCCCCAAGGCTGCCGCTGCCGCTGTCGCTGTCGCTGCCTTCCCTCTCCCCCAAGGGCCAAACTCTCTTCCCAGCATTCCATCATCCCTCTCTCTATTTTGCTTTGGAAGCGAACCTTGATCACCAGCGTACAGGTCTATCTGCTTTTGGAGTGGCTCTCTTTTTTTTTTTTGGAAGGTGTCAGACCACACGCCCCGGGCCCCCTCCACCGCCAACTCTGCCCTGCCTCTCTGCCCGCTCTTTCAGATTTGATCGTCGGGCTGCATCATCGTTGTGTGACGACCGGTCTGAGCTTGGAGAAAACCCAGCATTGTTTCATCTGAGCTTGGCTCCCGAACATTTTTACCTTTTTTTTTTCTTGATTCATCGCCGGCTTCCTCGACTGCCCACCTCGTTTACGCTTCAAGCTTCGCTCGCTCGCTCGCCCGACATACATACACAGACCATGGCCTCCGTGGCCGAGGACGCCGACATACCGGGGCCTAATGCCTCGGAGCTCCTCCCCAAGAAGCCCCCGCCAGTCTCGAGCGATGGCCATCCGTCTGGCAAGGAGGGCTTCGGCCTCTTTATGCAGATTGTCCGTGGCACGGCCATCATACTCTACTTTACCATTGGCTTCGTTGTGTACGCAGAACAAAACTCCACCACCCAAGCTACCCCTCCATTTCCCCCCACCTGGGGCCTCTGATGATGATGGCATCATGTCTTGCTGACTGCCCGCCGGTATTGTAGGATACATCTGACACAGTTCATCGGCGCGCCTCTCTACTTTGTGAACCAGGCCTGGTTCTACGCCTACATGGCCATGACGAAGCGGCTGGTGGCCGTCCTGATCAGCCACGGCACCAACATCTGGGTTCCTATGAAGATCCGCATCAGCGGCGACGCGTCGGTGGCCAGCCAGATCCGCCTGGCGGAAGACGGCAACGTGCGCTTCCACTTCCCGCAGCGCGTCATCCTCGTGGCCAACCACCAGATCTACACGGACTGGCTGTACCTCTGGTGGGTCGCCTACGCCAACAGCCCCAGCATGCACGGCTACATCTACATCATACTCAAGGAGTCGCTCAAGCACATTCCCATAGGAGGATGGGGCATGCGCTTCTTTGGCTTCATCTGGATGTCGCGCAAGATGGACGTCGACCAGCCCCGCCTGGCCTACCGCCTGCAGAAGCTGCGCAGGAAGAGGACCGCCGCCAACGGTCGGTCCTTCCTCGATCCCATGTGGCTACTCCTCTTTCCCGAGGGTACCACCCTCAGCCAGAACGGCCGCAACAAGTCGGCTGCCTGGGCCAAGAAGCAGGGCATCCGCGACCCTGAGCACGCCCTGCTCCCTCGCAGCACGGGCATGTACTTCTGCCTCAAGGAGCTGCAGGGCTCTGTCGACTACATTTACGACTGCACCGTTGCGTACGAGGGCGTCCCGTAAGTACAAATGCTCCTGGGAAGATAGAATCGATTAGCAAAGACTCCAGATGAGTAGCAATCCGTTGGTATAGGCCATGTTCGCTGACAGATCACAGTCGCGGCAAGTTTGGAGAGGATCTGTACGGACTGGTCACGACCTACTTCCAGGGCCGGACACCCAAGGCATGCAACATGTACTGGCGCCGATTCCGCATCGCCGACATCCCGCTCGAGGACCAGCAGTCGTTTGACGTGTGGCTGCGCGAGGAGTGGTACAAGAAGGACGACCTGCTCGAGGGCTTCCACCAGACCAACCGTCTGCCGCCGACGGTCGGAAACGGCAAGGAGTACGTCGAGACGGTTGTGCGGACGCGCCACGGGTGGGAGATTTTCGAGGTGTACGCCATCCTGGCGGCGTTTGTGCTGCTCTTTGCGGGGGTGGTGCACTATGTGCTCTAGGTGACGCTGATTTCACCATGGCTGTATGTCTGAGTATCAGCGAGTGCTGTATTACGGTGCTGGTGAGTGCGAGTACGAGTGCTGTATGAGTACTGGATCAGACAGGGCGCAGTTCAGGCACGGCGGGAGTGAGTTCTGTACGAGTGCCGAGTACGAGTACTGGCGAGTACTGTATGAGGGTACGAGTGCTGGGTTGGAGTGCTCAGTATGGGTGCCTGTACGAGAGTACGAGTGCCTGTACATTATGACTTTTTTATCCTTTGCGTCTTTTTCATCAGGGGGGAGACGATTAGATTATGATTATGTTGGCCACTAGAGAGACGGTCAAGTGGGAGCAGCTTTGCGTCTGCAGAGGGGGTATGGGATGGGGATATGCATGGGGCATGGCGTGCATGGGCGTCTGCTTGTTTTTTGTTCCCTTTTTTACTTTAGGAATATGCAGTAGGGATAGGAATGGGATGGGAGGATGGAGAGCATCAATATGATACCAGTTGGAAGATGAGCTGCGTTGTATGCAAACGTGTTGAAGAGTCGTGATGGTGATGTGTGATGGATTGAGCACGATGATCCCCGACATAGATGACATTTAACAACCAGTACTCCGTACTGCTACCACTCTACTCACCACAAGCCATAACAATTCTACAAGGTACAGATAGACTAATACAGCTGAGAATAAGATAACAGAAGCAGGATTATTCCTTTTGCATTGCTTTCTGTATTGCGTTGCACCAGCAAGTGTACAAGTACAGCATCTCAGCATCTGCCGCAGCGCAGTATAGGGTACACGGGATGAAGCACGTTGAGCCATCCAACAGCACGGCACATCAAAGTCAGGGAGTCTCTACGAAAGTGGTAATTAAACTGTTCCATTGGGTTGGATTTCTATCGGAACCTGTACTCTGTACGTACGGCTCGTCGGACACGGACACGAGGAAAAGTCCATGCCCGTCGTGATAATCCCGAGACCCGAGGGGGCACAGCGGCGGCAGCGGGCATGGTGTGATGTTCACGTGGCAGACAAGCCACCAAGGAGCCTCGATGCCCATGTCGGTGTCGATGGGTGGAGGCAACAGATGATAACTGCAACATTGAGGCTGGATGGCTGGCTGGCTGGCTGGCTGGGTACATGTATGTCTGATGTGCTTTGCTGGGTTGCTGCACGCACTGGCCTACACCATCACCATCCATGATCCAATGGATGCTAAGACCAGAGGGGGTACTTTCACTTGAGGGACTTTGGACTTGGATGTGCAGGACGTTCTTTTGGTGCCGACTATCCAAGACAGTCCTAGCTGTCTCAGGTACGCTGTTGGCTGTTGGCTGTCGCTCCCTCCAACCCTCCGAGTTGTACCCTCCGACCGAGTCTCATACTCGTACGAGAGCACAGAGCACAGACTGCAGACTGCACAGTACAGTATATTATTATATAGTGTCAGACTCAGACACCAAACGCCATGTCTTTCCGGGCCCGGCACCGGCAAGCAGCCCTCGCCCGCGACTCAGCGTCATGATGAGCGCTGGCAGCACCCGTCTTGGCCGCGACGCACGACTCACAGACTGGATACAGATGGGAAATAATCTCGGCAAGAGAGATTCATTCCTGTATTCAATTGCTGCCCTGTTCTTGAAGTCGATTGTCAACAACGCGAAAGGGCATGCTTCTTGGATCAGTTGAAGTTTCCTCGCTCTTCTCTTCACCGAGGCACGACCCTCAACCAGATACATGTATGGAGTACAGGACAGGTCATTTACAAACGTGGGGTTATCGTAGCGCCCGCAACTAACGGAGCATCGGAGTCGCGGTAGACTATACCCGGACCCAGAACTGGAGTCTAGGCTGTGGGCAAGTTTCACTAGCGTCAAGGCTTGAAGTCAATTAGCCGGGACGTGTAAAGACCAAAGTACGTTTAATGGAAGTTGGGACGGACTACAGCACTGGTCTTGATTAAGAGAGAGGTTGAGGTCGACTTTGACGGTCGATGCTGAGACGCGTTGAGCTCGGCCGTTTGTTATGGATGAGAATGGGACAGCCCTTGGAGAGACAGTCTTGATGTGCTGATAAAAAGAAACCGCCAATCATGTACAAGGTAGAAGGCGGTCATCAACAGAGCCAAAGAGTCTGTCTGGCCTGAGGACAGTTGTAACTTGTAATATGACGCACTTTGACCCCTGTCTTCCCCGGACTGAGACCCCGCTTGGACTGTGCGCAGTCTACTCCACTTGCTTCTTGCTTGCCTGCCACTTACTTTCCGCTGCGACGGCCACCTTGGTTACTTGGCAGGTTGGAGTAGGTACTTGCTCTGACCGCACAGGTTGGATGAGTGAGTGGCATTGCTCGTTTTGCAGTACAGTACTAACCGGCCCGAGAGATTTGTCTCAGCAGGGATATCTGCCCGAGCGGTGGCTTTGCCCAGCCCAGGCTTAAACGGTGCCAAGGACATGAAAGACCAACAGCCAAGCATTGAACAAGCCAAGCATTGAACATTGAACATTGAAGCCAAGCATGAAGCCATCATCGAGAAGCAAGCCATTCTCGTTCCCAACTGTTATTAGATGCGGAGAAGAGGCAACTAGTAGTTTAACTTGGGTAGGTAGCTTAGATACAGCTACTGTGTACCCCCCGCGGACCGGGATAAGCTTATTGCCAAGTCCCATCCAATGCGGGGTGACCCAATGATACGACGGCCGAGGCAGGGTCACGGCAGGTGGTTGGACTCGTTGGCGGTGCCCATGACCTATTCGAGTTCTGGAACCGATACGGGAGTGAGTGTGGTTTATGAGTATCGACGGCCATGGCTGTATTCTGCTCCAGCTGCCATTGTGCATTGGGTGGGGTGGGACATGCATCCATTGGGTTTAGAAGGCAAGCTGTGTCCCACAAGAGTAACCACCTCACAACACGGACGGAAAGGTCAATACACTTGCATGTAGTAACGCGGGCGGATATGAAGCTAGGAGGGAACTACCAGACAGAGGAGGCAGTATACTTTCCCCGCGAACTCGTCGGAGAGTTCAATGCAAGTACATGCCCAAAGTCTGTTTTCACTATTAGCCAAGCCAAGGTAAGTTAAGTGTGAAGTTGGAAAGATGGCCACTTCCCAGGTCCATTCCAACCCCCCCGCGTCGTACATATATATCAAGGTCTGATCTGCATGATCAGCATCGTGTTCCGTGTTTCCTCAGTTCCCAGTGCGTTTCCAAAACATACCTGCCTTCTTGTCGATTTTCCCAGACAACATCTCCACACACACACATACATATATACACAGACAATATTACAGAAGTACACACATACACACGTATATACCCCAACTGCCCCCCGCCCCGGCCTGTCCACCCCCCTTTGCATATATACCCGGCCCTCCCCTGTTCCCTTCCATACTTCGTTTACCACTGTGCTTCCTCAGTACCGTACTTTTCCAGTACACGCACACACTCAACACTGCCCGCCATGCAACGAAATCTCAGCAATGAGAGCTACGGGCTCGAGGAGAAGCCCGGCAGCGACTCCCAGACCCGCCACGTCAGCCGCACAAACTCCGACTCAGACGACTTCGACTTCTCCCCCGCCGAGCAGCGCAAGATCATGCGTCGCATCGACCGCCGTCTCGTCGCCACCGTCGGCGCCATGTACTGCATCAGTCTCGTCGACAGGACCAACATGAGTGCTGCCAATATCGCCGGCATGAGCGTCGAGTTGAACCTCATTGGCTTCCGATACGTACGTCCACACACACACACACACTCTCTCTCTCTCTCTCTTACACTCTTGTGCCTCCGGCGGCCCTGCCGGGGGCTGTTCTCGCTTCGCTCGCTTGTCCTCTTCTACTGGGGACTGTGCTTGCATACAATGAGTCCGTGCTGACCGTTATAGAACATCGCCAACCTCGTCTTCTTCATCCCATACATCCTCTTCCAACCCCCCTCCACCATCCTCGTCCGTGCCATTGGCCCCCGCGCTCATCTCGCCGCCGTCACCCTCCTCTGGGGCGGCGTCATGATTGGCATGGGCTTCGTCAAGGACTTTGGCCAGCTCTCCGGCATGAGGGTTCTTCTCGGTGCTCTCGAGGCAGGCTTCTTCCCTAGCTGCGTCTACCTCCTCAGCACATGGTACACCAGATGTAAGTCTATACACACCCCCACTCAAGTCCATTCTCAACAACATGAACTCTGTTTCTGACCAACATAGACGAGGTCGGCAAGCGCTACTCCGTCTTCTACCTCATCGGATGCGTTGCCTCCGCCTTTTCCGGTATCCTAGCCTATGGTGTAAGTTCCTCACTGTTTAATTATGCCTCCGGCGGCCCTGCCGGGGGCTCTCCTCGCTTCGCTCGCTTGTGTTATTGAGTACTGACAGTCCCAGCTCACCCAACTCCACGGCCGCGGCGGCCTCGCCGGCTGGCGCTGGATCTTCACCATCGAAGGCGTCATCACCTGCGTGCTGGGCATAGCAGGCTACTGGCTGCTGGTCGAGTTCCCCGACTCCAAGCGCAAGAACTGGAGCTTCCTCGGCGACCGCGAGCGCGCCTGGGTCGTGCAGCGCATCTCGCGCGACAGAGGCGACGCCCACGCGGGGGCCTTCAACATGCGCCGCTTCCTGTCCGCAGGTCTCGACTACAAGATCTGGTGCTACGCCATGATCCAGCTGTGCACCACGTCCATCACGTACGCGCTCGCCTACACGCTGCCCATCATCCTGGTGGAGAACCTGGGCTTCACCATCGCGCAGGCGCAGTGTCTCATCGCCCCGCCCTACGTCCTCGCCGGCATCGTCATGTTCACCCTCGGCTGGGCGGGCGACAAGTACCATATTCGCGGCCTGCCCATCGTGGTCAACATGGTGCTTGTGCTCATCGGTCTGCCCATCATGGGCTGGAGCCCGAACCCCGGAGTGCGCTACTTTGGCGTCTTCTTCGTCACGGCCGGCGCGAATGCAAATGTCCCCGCCGCGATGAGCTTCCAGGCCAACAATATCCGTGGACAGTGGAAGCGAGCATTCTGCAGCGCTACGTTTGTCGGTGCCGGCGGTGTCGGTGGGATTATTGGCAGCCTGGTCTTCCGTGACCAGGATAAGGCTACGGGCTACAAGCCTGGCATGTATGCTTGCATTGCCTGTGCGCTGATCAATATTCTCATGGTCGCCATCTGCGATCTTTCCTTCTGGAGGGAGAATAAGAAGGCCGACACTGAGGGCAAGATCCTCGAGGCACACGATGTAAGTCCCCCCCAACTCTTACAGACACACACCATCCCCGCTCTTTCCATCTTGTGCCTCCGGCGGCCCTGCCGGGGGCTCTTCTCGCTTCGCTCGCCCTCACCATCACTGTATTCAAACTGGTACTGACTATTCATCACAGGAGGATGCTACCCCCGACTTCCGGTATACCTACTAGACATATGTACTAGACCACTAGTAGGTGTGACTTCAACGCTGTGTATGAAAAGGAGTTTGTGGCAAGCGAGAATTTGTGATTCAGTCATCTCTGTACCCCCCTGGTCTGGCACCACGGTTCAATGTCTTTTTTTTCTTTCTTTCAATATTCCTAGCAATCATACCCTCAACTTATTCTGCTCATGCAAAAGAGGCAAACTATCTCTGCCTTGCTGTGCTGCTCTCATGCCATTCATCTCGACTGATATCTCTTGCTGTCATCATGTCGTCCCCAACGCAGAGATCAGCTGCCATCCAGACATATGTCAACTGCGTCATCCCACTACTCCTCCTAATCTGTCTACTCTTTTGCATCATGGCCAACTGCCACTGTCACTTCATCCATAACACACAAGACGACGATGAAGACGAAGAAGTCAATTCTGGTGGCAGCTCACCTGCCGTTTCAGAGACCACTCCCCCACCATCCTATCGTACATTCGACATTGAGTCCGGATACGCCGCCGACGACGAGAGTTTCGGAGCGCAGTGTCGTGCAGCAGCAGCAGCAGCAAGGACTCCCGGTCCCGGGGCTGTAGGTGCAGCACCAGCCCTGGCCCCAGCCTGGACAAGGGCCCTTCCCAGACCATTCACCAGAGACGTACTACCTGATTGTCCCGGAACGCCATCCACCGTGGCCACGACGTTGATACGCGATGATCAGAGCGGGTTTAGTCGGCTGTCGCCCATGCGGAGTGGGTCGGAACTCTTGTTTCCCATGTCGGATGAGCATGAGGTTGGGACGCCCAAGTCGGCGGTCACGTCTGAACTGTGAACGTGGCAGGGGCTATGCAAAAGAAAACCACCAAAGTTGGATACGGGGTACCAAAAATTGGAATTGGGTCCAAAAAGTTGGATACCGGGTACAAACGTTTGGATGTTGGGGTACGCCTTTGGATCATACATGTAAACTACTGGTAACATGTATTGATGTACGTACGAAAAGAACAGTTTGAATTACAATGCCATCATGACGGCAAAGACCGCAGCCAACATGGACCCGGAAATCATGTTGGCGTTGCTTCCACCATTACCACCCTCACCCGAGCCGCGTCCGGCATCTTCCGTACTGTCCGTGCTGTTGCCAGTGCTGTTGCTAGCCTGTCCATCCACCTTGACGACGCGCTTCTCCAACTTCGGGCTCAGAGGGGTGTTCTCCTCAATGTACTTGGTCAGCACCTGGTCCTGCACGTCGAGGGTGGCAAAATCGCTCTTCTCAACGAGGATGCTATCACCGCCGCCAGCCAGAAAGTCAAGCGTCACCATCCCGTAGTCCTTGCTGTCATCAATGGCCGTACCGTTGATCTTGACGCTGACGAGACGCTTGCCCACATCATTGTCCGGGTTGTACTCGACGACAATATTGTCGGACAGCTGGAACCACGAGGTGATTTCGGACTTGGTCTCCTGGTTGACCATGGAGACGCAGCCCTCGAAGATGGTACGCAGTTCCTCGCCCGAGTAGGTGATCTGCACCACGGCGTTGCCAAAGGGGAACGAGGTGAGGATCTCGCCGCGGGTGATGTTGCCCTTGTTGATGGCGGCGCGGACGACGCCCGCGTTGATGAGGGCAAAGTCGGGCTTCTGGCTGTCAGTGCCCTCTGTCTGGTTGAGTCGGTAGTCCAGCATGGCGTCGGCCATGACTTCGCCCAGAAGGCAGTCCCCATCCTGACATGTCTCCTGGACAAGGTCGACGTCCGTGGTCCCGACCACCTCGGCGGCAAACTTTTCAAACGGACCGCGCCAGGCCTCAATCTTCTTCTGGAGCTCGGGATCCTGCTTGGTCGTGTTGGTCATGTGGATGGGCGCGCCGTGGTAGGCCATGATCTTGCCCTCGGTGTCGTAAAGGACGTTGATAGATCCCAGGTACTCCCCCCAGCGATACGAGGTGACAATAAAGACCTCGTCGCCGTTCTTGTTCTCCACGATGGTCGGGTACTTTCCCTCGGCGTCCTCCATGTCGCCCAGAAGCGTGTGTGAGTGGCCGCCTATGATGAGAGACAGGCCTTCCGTCTTCTTGGCCAGCTCCTGATCAATGTCGTAACCAATGTGCGTCAGGGCCACAATGTACTTGATGTCGGGGTACTTTTCGCGGATCTCGTCCACTGACTTCTGGACCTCCTCGATGGGGTCAAGGAACTTGGTCTTCTTGCCAACGCTGGAAATGCTCGGCGTCTCCTGGGTTGTGGCGCCAATGATCGCCAGGTCCTTGTCCTCAAAGACGTGGTAGTTCTTGATGTTCTTCTTGAGGATTGGGTACTCGCTCTTGACATTGCACGACACAATGGGGAACGTCAGGTTGTCAATGTAGCGCCCGAGCTCGTCGTCACCACCGTCCCATTCGTGGTTTCCCAGGGTTCCAAGGTCGAAACCCAGATCGTTGACCGTCACGGCAATCTTCTCTGGGCCGTAGTACGAGTAGAAGAGGGTGCCCTGGAATTCGTCGCCAGCGTTGAGCCAGAGGTGATCGGGGTACTCATCCTTAAGCTCGTTGACCTTGGTCTTGATGCGAGCGTAGCCACCGTAGCAGCCTTCTTCAGGCTCGTCACAATCGGTGCCCGAGTCGTTGAACTCGTCCAGGTGGGAGTGGACATCGTTGACGTGAAAGAAAGCTTCAGGTAGTGGGTTAGGGAAGCCGTTCACAGCACGGGGAAATATGAGCACGTAGACACTCACAAACGTTCCAATTGCCCTGCTTATCGATGGAGCGACCCTGAAGGTGGCTGGCGTGACGGCTGTAGAGCATATCGTCGGCCGCTGCAGAGCCAGCGAGAGCGCCGAGAGTGGCGACAAGGGCATTTGTCGACTTCATCGCGAATCTTGACCTGGATGAAGAGGACTACAGGAGAGGAATAGGGTCAATGGCGACAAAAGACGAGCTCCGGCCGTGGCGGCGGGCTCCGTCGTGTTTAAATGGCGTCCGCGTCGAGCAAAAGTACTCCGCAATGCGACGGGACCTGGTCAGTATTACGGACTGGAAAAGGCACAAACGCAGGGGTTGTAGATACACGTGGGGAAAGCCATTGGTCAATCACTGACGCATTGAGGGTTCGCAGCAGCTATTGGATGCGCCAAGGCGTTGGGTGATCCCGAGGAGAGACAGGGCCCGCAGCCAAGCTTGTGCGGGGACTTTGGGGGGACGGCCGAGATACTGGTAGACGGGAAACGGAACAGACAAGGCAATGATGTCTGCTACCTCCCCATAGAACAAAGACGATTGACCGAGAAGAAGAGTACCTTTTGATGCTTGATGGAGATTATGATGTGCGTTGACGTGAATGGGAGAACCGTGGAAACGCCATGGAAATCGAATGATGGGAAGGAAGGCGCATCCCGATTGTGGCACATGCCTTTTCTAGCCAAGACGCCACTTCTATCGCCAGGAAGGTGCATTCGATACATTTGATGTACTCCGTACCGAGTGCAGATACAGCTGACGCGGCATCGCCGAAGCACGACGCTCAAGGGCAATGAGCTATTGGCCTTTTGTCTTCTCGGGCTACCCTTTCCATTATCAATAATTATCGACCAACATCTTTTCCATGTTCTCCCGTGGGACTGGTGCGCACGTGTTTACGGAGTGAAGGTGACATTACGGAGTACTCCGTGTGGGAGCGAGGGCCTCGCGTCCCGATAAGCTCATATGGATAGTGACAAGCTTAAAGGCATTAAGGATGTGGCGTGTGAATTGGTGTGGACCCTGGCAGCGCAAGAGTACGAAGAGAATCGGGCAAATAGAACCTGGTACAGCTTAAAGAAGAATTCTCAACGAAAGAGCATATCCTTGGTAATTCATACTCAGAGTGATCTTGCTAAGCATCGTTCTTCGTTCTTTGCTTCTTGCTAGATTTGGGCACAAGGCCTGTTTCTACTTTTAGCCATGGAATCAAGAACTGGCCAATGGTTGGAGACTGACGCAACTAAAAGCGGGCAGGATGCATGCACGCCTCTGGCCTAATGTGCTTTGGAACTCAAGGTATCGATGAGCGAATCTCACAAACGGTTGGCCGTGATGCAGACATGAACAAGCTCGATCTAGCCCCCAAATCCAGTAACGTCACCATGTATTAAACGTCGAACCAAACAATAGTAGATGTGGTCAAGGGTAAGTCCATCCAGACAGAAGATGGCCCAGGCCAGTCACTCAGAGAATGATCAGGTGTTAGTAACGAGGACAATGACGACTTTCAGCCTGCTTCAGCCTGCTGCTGTCCAACGGGCACATACAATCGAAGAAACATGGAACCTGAGAAGAACCAGAGGGATACCTGCTTCAATAGCTGTTACGCTTAAGCTCTCTCTCTCTCTCGCACATCAACATCACCACCAATCTTGAGACTATCACAGTAAAGCTCATCATTGCATTGATATCAATCTACTAATATGTCTACTCCCCCAACGCCAGGCCAAACAAATTACATCATACACCAAGTTTTATCCTCTCTCTTTCAACCCCTCAAAAGATGGACTTCCGCCTCTGCCTCCTCTTCCTGTCCTTGTCCCCCCCCTTCTTCCCCATATCATCCACCGGCCCATTGATCGCCCGGTTGGCAATCCACCCACCAGCCAGATCCCCAAACTTATGCCTCATCCGATGCTTACTATCGTCCCTCTCAGTGGCCGCATCGGTGACAGCCGCGCCTATCGCCGCCGTGGCCACGCGCGCGCCCTTCTCGCCCGTCCACGAGCCCGGCCGGCCGCGCACGCGGATCGCCTCGATGGCAGCCGACTGGAGGGCCGACTTGATGGCGTGGTTGGTCTTGTCGTCGGGCTTGGCGTCGCGCACGGCCGCGGGGGTGTGACGGTGGTGACCTCTGTCTTCGTTGCGGTGATGGCCATGCCCATGGTGGTGGCTACTGTGTCCGTGATGGGTCCCGTGGTGGGTTCCGCCGTGATGATGCCTTTGGGAATGATGATGGCGCTCTCGTGGAGGAGAGGACGAGTGTCGCCGGCGATAATGTTTCTCGGTGTAGGGGTCGTAGGGAGGGGAGTGACGGTGTGTTCGGGAGTCGTGATGACGGCGGGGACTGGCATGCCGCACTACACGTCGTCTGGGACTGTTAGTATGGACTTGAGAAGAGTGATTTTGTTACTTTCTTGTGTATGCTCTTACTCTGGCTTGTAGTCATAGTCGTAGTCGTCGTAGTCGTAGTCGTCGTATCGACGACCTCGGTCGTGATATGTCATGTTGTATTGATATATTGGAGATGACCTGCAAGATTAAGAGATATTATAGAGTAGATCCAGATACAAAGTGAAAAAAGACAGAGACAGGAGAGATGGGCAGTTCGTCGGGGGCCATGTCGCAGATAAACTATTCGATTCTATTATGGACCGGACCCAGCCTCAGCTGCCAACCGCCAAGATGGATACTTTGTAAGTCGTCATACATGCAATGACCCGCCCGTCCAACATTCAAGGGTCCTCTCCTCGTGCGCAGTGAAAAAGCCCATCTAATGTACATCTGATGTCGATCAATCCAATCGCCACTCCACTGTTTTGCCACAACACCACGGCGACACGGGAAGAGGCATCAGCGACCAACAAGCCGAAAATAAAAGGGTTGCGATGGATGCACACATTGCAATGGGGAGTATATAAAACATGTTTGTTTCGCATCTCTCTGCGCCCGCATCATGCGTCGTGATTGCATCCGACATCATGGTGAAGTGCACCGGGTGCTGGGCTGGTCGAGGCCCACAGACTGACATCATGACGTGCAGATGCGACAGGGATCATGGGCGCTGGGGTGGCGAACTGCTGCGGCAGTCTGCAGATGATTACTATTATACGCCAAACGCCCAGTGATCAGCATTCACACGACAATAGGTGGATGGGCAAATGGGAAAAGCACATGTACTTGTATGCAAGAAAAATCGTCATATCAATTCTGGGGGGTATCGTCTATTTCTGTCTTTTCAGGCCCAGCCCACTTATACTGCCCGCTCCTCAAAATGCTCAATCGTGTCGCCCTTGTCACCATCCTTGATGGCCATGCTGTCCGACTTGGTTGTCGTGCTGGGCCGGTCGGACTCGTATCCGCTGTCGGGAAGTTAGTAAAACACGACAATGGTAGAAAGCCATGGAGAATCATGTAGAGAAGGGGGACATACAAAATCTTATCCAGATCATCGAGGGTGCGGCCCTTGGTCTCGGGCAGGAAGAAAAAGGCCCAGATGGAGGCAATGAGCATCCAGCAGGCAAAGAAGAACCATGTGCCGTAGCCAAAGGACGAGAAGATGTACGGGAGGGCCTTTGTGATGGCAAACTGGACGAGCCTGTAATTGTAAGTGTTAGTTTTGACCCTGTTCAACCTTCATGTCAGACCCAAGGAATAACCCACCATTGCACCATGGCAGCATATGTTCCTGTCAGATTACGCAGAGCGCCCGGGAAGATTTCGGCCGAGACAATCCACGGGATACCGTTGAGACCAAATGACCAACTGCACACACGCACATGTTAGTACCTCGACAATGAACACAGGTTGGGAGAGTGCAGGTGTACGTACAAGACCGAGTAAATCATGATCATGGCCGTGGCCGCCTTGCCTCCAGCCGCCGTCGAGGGGGAAAGATCATTACCAGCATCAATGATATCAGCCGGGTGCCCAATCTTGACGTAGGCGCCCACGAACCACAGACACATGGAGCAGGCAATCGACGAGATGATGGTCGGGTTGCGCCGTCCCCACATGTCGATGAGGACACCGTAGAAGATCATCGAGGCCACGGCCTTGACGAGTCCGTAGATGCCCGTGTACAGGGAGACGTCGCTGATGCCGAGGGAGCCGAACAAGGTGGGGGAGTAGTAGTTGATGGCTATCACAGCCCGACGATTAGCCACACGTCCCATACTACATGTGTACATGTACTCCGTGGTTGATTTATAGAAGATTCATAGAAGGGGTCTAGACTTACCAGCTGCACCAGACAGGTTCTGCAGAGAAAAAGCGACAAACACGAGAACAACACGGTTCCACATGCCCTTGCGGGAGAGCTCGTACAGGGCGCCCCGGAAGAAGGCCCACATGCCGCTGCCGTACTTGGCCGAGATGTGTGCCTCTTCATCCAGTCGGCCGCGAATCATGTCGACTTCCTCGACGAGGTCTACAGATGGTAAGTCAGCTTTCGAAGGCAAATGGTTTTGGGGGGGATTGATATTTGGGGGCGTACATTGATGATCCCTCGGAAGCTTGCGCAGCTGCTCAAGACACTGAAACGCCTTCTCGTCCTTGCCCTTGCGAAACAGCCACAGCGGGCTCTCGTGCAGGAGGAAGCCCGTGATGAACAGGAAACCCGAGGGGATCAGCTGCACGGCCATGGGGATGCGCCACGTCGCCGTGCTGGCCTGGTCCATGTTCTGGTTGATGCCGTAGTTGATCCAGAATCCCACCAGCGAGCCGGTCTGGTACGACACCTCGAACAGGCCGGTCAGGATGCCGCGGATCGATGTGATGGACAGTTCGGCGATGTAGCTGGGGACCGTGGCAGTGATGGCTCCGCAGGCGAGCCCGGTGAGGATGCGGCCGGCGTCTGCGCATGGTCAGTCTTTACTCACATGGTGCATGTATAGATTACATGGCGTTCAATCGAAGGTATCCGTTCGGTTGGACCAGAGATGGGAAGAGGGACCTACATATATAAGAGAGCTGGTGTGTCGCTGCCACCATGATGACAGCTCCAATCATAAAGACGGCATTCGCCAACACGAGGGACCACTTGCGGCCGATGCGTTCGGTGACTACACTCAGCGTTAGAAAGGAAATCAGAGGGAAGAGTGTGAGGCAGTGACATACTCAGAAAACAAAAAATGGCTCCGAAAAAGGCCCCTGCCTGAAACGAGGCAGTGATGTTGCTAGACACGCTGTTGGCATCCTCGTCTTTCACACTGAAGTCGTCGACGAAACTCTGGCGGGCAATTGTCGTTCCCACAAAGGCCGAGTCATAACCGAAGCTGCGACACATTAGCACTCACTCTCTCTCTCTCTCTCTCTCTCTGCTGTGCACTTTGTACATGCACTCTCTCTCTGCTGTGCACTTTGTACATGCACGCTGTGCATGTTCTGCCGCACTCACAGAAGCGATCCCATGGCAATAATCACAGCCTCAAAGTACAATCGCACATTGTACACCTCCTTTGGCGTCGGCCTATCCTCGACAGCACGAAAGGTCATGTTGCCGGTGTTGTTGTTGCTGCTGTCAACCCGACTGACTGTATTCGTTGTATTCGTGACTGTGTTCGTAGAGTTGGTGATCTTCGTAGACGTTCGATGGTGAGATCCTAGCAGAAACGAAGAGAAGATTGGGTTGAGGCCTATATTTATTCAACTCATTTAGTTACTCAAAAGGAGAACGAAACAAGCCAAGGACTACTCCGTCTTCTCCCCCTCAAAAATGGGCCGAGCCAGCACCGCGGGGGAATGGAGAAATCCGGGGAACGCCGTGGGGGAGAGAACACGATACGCCGTAGTACTGCGTGCGCAAAAGACGCACCCCGGATGGGGGATGGATGCACTCGAATGGGGGATGATGGGGCACTATGGGGATGGGGAAAGTGCTGGCGTCCAACTGCAATGGGAGCCGACTCGCGAGCCGATGCGACGGGCGTTGGCGGGGATAGGCGATTGGTTAGAGGCCGGGGACGGCGTGGAGACTGGTGGAGTATCGTCTTTCCAAGGGCAGCTCTAGGCCGAGGATACTCTTGCCATCATTGAATATTACTACCTGGTCCGTTGCTCGGCGAAGTATGAATGACTATGACTAGGAATATGACATGGATATGGATATTGATTGTGTCCAGAACTTGGCGTTTACTCATATGCTCATACTCGGCTACTGACCATACTGGAGAGAATGGTTGCGTGACCTCGACTTACACGATATTGCCCCTACGCCACCGTATCTTGGCTTCTAGCCGGGTTGAACAGCAGTCATCTGATCTGCTAGTTCACTTGGAGTACTTGTAGAAGTAATCATTCAGCCTCGGAGTACTATTCACGAGTAGTGCTGGCCATCCGAAAGAGGCTCCCCGTGTTGCCATCCCCACCACGTGTCTAGCACGTGGGCATGTCACCACTAGGCACGCATATCACCACTTACACTTATAGCAGAAGTCATACATACATTCATAGGTGTAATATGGCACTGCCGTTCGTACTTCATTATTACATACGAGTAACATCTGCTTCCCTGACCTAAGCCCTCTTGGCAATACCCTTCTCCGTCGCCTGAAGAGGTTGAACCACATCCAAAATCCACTTCTGCTTCTCAGCATCCCCAAACTGCGGATACGGCCTCCTGCAGTGGCAGCTCTCGAGCGGGTACCCCAGAATCTTGGCCACCACCCACTTCGTCCCGTTGATACCACCCTTGCCAAACCCCCACTCCATCTTAGCCAGCTCCAGCTGCGCCGCCTCCGCCTCCGCCGTCTTGCCAGCCTTGTACAGGTCAAAGATGTTGATGCAAGCCTTGGGGTACAGGTTGGCCACCCCCGTGATGACGCCCTGCCCGCCCACCGACAGCGCGGGGACAAGCCAGTCGCTCTGGCCTGCCAGCGCCACAAACTGCGAGGGGTCGAACTCGGCGCGCACCCGAGCCACCTTGGCGATGCCTCCGCACGTCAGCTTCACGCCCACAATGTTGCTGTGCTTGCCCAGCTGCGACAGCATCTCCGAGTTGACGTCCAGGCCTGCCGCCACGCCGGGGAAGTTGTAGATGACAATCGGGATCGGTGACGCATCCGCCAGCTCCTGGAAGAAGGCCACGATCGCGTCAGAGCTCATGGCGAAGTGGAAGTAGCTCGGCACCAGAACCAGCGCGTAGTCCGCCCCAGCAGCCTTGGCCTGCTGAGTCTCCGCAATCACCTCGCGCGTGCAGCCGCCACCGCATCCCATCGTTATAGGTAGGTTCGGTCGCCCGGCCTTGACGGCTACTTCGCGCGTCAGACGTAGAAGCTTGGTCTTTTCCTCGGTCGACAGTGTCACGGCCTCGCCGTTTGTGCCGGCAATGACAACTGCATTTTGTATTAGAGTTGAAGCAGAAGCAGAAGCAATGAGTGACTGAGTGAGTGTGTGAACCTACCTCCATCAAGTCCCGAGTCCACCATAAACTCCAGGTGCTTCTTCTGCGTGTCCCAGTCAATCTCCTGCGTCGCATCGTTGGCAAACCACGTCAGGGAAGGAACGTGGATGCCGGGCGGGAAGGCCGCCTTGCTGCTGTCTGCCGGGGGACTCATTGTGTATGTGCGTGTGTGTGTGTTGAATGAGGTGATGAAGATGTCTTGACAACAAAAATGCCAAAACAGTCAATGAATTATAGAGGGTATGAAGAAGAAAGAAACAGGAATTGAAACAATCCCAATGTCGCGTTTTGTGCCCGCGATTCAATTGACCCCTCCCCGTATGACCTCGTGCCTCTTCCCCCTCATGCCCAACTGTGCAATGTGTGGGGAAAATTGGAGTCGTCAGGGACCAATCTTGGGGTGACCCGATCGGCAAAGCCGCCTTCATGTGGGGTCCCCGACGCGACCACCCACCGACATGGAGGGGAAGCCATCGACCCGATCAACGGCGTCGGCGTGTGACCACATTCTGCTCGCGTCGAACGACAATGACGATGGAAAATGGTGTGTCTTCTCTTATGTCCCATGATTTAATGCGGGGCAGGTGCATTCATCCGGGGAAGACAAGCGACGCGAGGGGGACAGAGACGTGCACACGCACACACAAAGGTCGGGGGCGACGGAATGGATGCCGATGAATTAGACCTCGTCATACAATGGCGAAACTCGAGTTAAACACAGCCATCATGACTGACCGGATATCAATCCGTGCCTTTGCTGCATCCTGACGCGTCTGCACCTCCTCCAGGACCTGGGCTGTGATTCTGGCGTTGCCTGCCACCCGCTCCATCCGCAGTATCTGGCTCCTGATCCACACCTTCTCCTCCGGGTCCTGCTCTTCCACGCCAAGCATAAGAAGGGGCCAGAGCATATTGACCGGTGGCGAGTCATCCGGCTCCAAGTCGTTGACCACTTGGCGCGTCAGCTTGCGGATCTGGGCCAGGGCGTCAATGGCCTCGGTCGTGAGCGGGAGCGTCTTGTACGCCACCCTGTGCAGATGCACCTTGCTGGCGTAGTAGTTGGAAAGGTACGTTCGAAACGCTCGGGTGATGATGAAGGCCAGGTTGGCCGAGATATGAGGCTCCCTGAGCTTTCCGGCCACAGCATAGTCCATCAGCGGCGGGCGCTGATCGTACAGGGTGCGCAGGTCGGCCGCGATCGAAGAACCGATATTCATCACCTCAATCTCGTCCTCGACGGTACCCCTCGATCGATGCCACGGATCGATTTTGGATATACGCCCCATGAAACTCTGAACCTTTTGGTAGAATACGACGCCCGGCTGGTACAAGACCTGGAAGAGCACATCTTCAATGTCTCCGTCTGTCGACTCTTGCTTCTGTCCGTCATCGATTTCTCCATCAAAGCTTCCGGGTGATGCTTCGACAAGAACAAGCTCGTCGGCCTTGGACAAAAATAAACCCTCGCCACCGGCCGATACGGCTTTTCCGTCCAGCAGGCGGATCCACATAAGGAGCTGCTTCTCAACGGGAGAGAAGCTCTTCTTGTCACCCTGCTGGAAGATGTTGTAGGCTCGCTCAAGCTGCGTGTGACCGGCACCCAGGCGTGTCTCCAGAATTTCCACGTAGCTGAGGAAGAAGAGGGCGGCAAGGAGCCATTCGCGCTTGGTACTATGCTGGACCAAGGGCACAGAGTCGTAGGTGGCCATCTCTGCGATGGCGTTCTCGTGGTGATTCTGGTCGCTCACAACCGTTGCCCCATTGCGCCTGGACACGAGAACGGCTGAAAAGTCAAGGATGACGCTCTGGACAAGCCGCGATTCGCGGGCCATGTCAATCACGACCTGGCGCATCGAAAACCATTTCTTCTGGGTTTCGACTTGCTCAAGGATAGGTGGGTTGGACGACGTGGCGAAGAAATCGAATAGGTCCTGGGTCGAAAGAGTCATGATGGGTCGCGACGAGTCGTCTGTCGTCGTTGTAGTCGAAAATGCTGTCGTTACATTTGGAGGCACGGTTCCTGCAGGGCTGGACGTCTGGACAGGTAGCGTCCGGTTGGGGAACCCAAGCTGGGAGTCGGTGCTCTACAGGTCCATGTTAGAAGAGCGATCCAGGGGGCCGTGAAATCATGTAGAAATGAAAATGATGAATACCAAAATATTTGTTGTTAAGCCAGGATTTACTCCCATATCAGGGCTGGTTTGGCGCCAAAAGTCGCTCCCATCCCACATGAAGCTGGCGTAGTCAAAGACCTCATCGACAGCATGTAGAGGCTGGTGGATCCCCGACGCTGCAGGCGAGACATCTGTAGCGGGCGACTGGGACTGGTGATTCGGCGCCTCAGAGGAGGATATAGAGAGCGGCGGCCTTGACGAGTCGATTGTCTGAATGGATGAGGATGTTCGCCTGGGGGTGGTGGTAGGGCGCGCCTGGGGACGCCACTTGCACTCCATGTTGAGACGCTCACAGTGAGAGCATCGTGGCCTCTGTTCATCGCACTTGACCTTGCGTCTCCTGGATGTCGGGGTCAGTCATCTCCAATGCGCCATGCAGCATGCACATTTTCGCGACACGGGGCGGAAATACCTACTTGCAGGTCAAACACCCCTCTCGTGAGCGGGCATAGCGTCGCCCAGAGCTGGTTGTGGGACGATTACCGGTCAGAGGGTCCATATCTGACGACGGTGTAGTATTCATTCTTTAGCTTGTCGGTACTTTTCTTGTCAGGCAGTCTACCGTGGACAAGACATTTCGAGACGCGACAGGTGGTGCTGCTATGTGACGTGATGCGCACTCTCTCGACGACCGAGGTCAAGGTAGTTGTCGTGGTACTCGTATGCAAAGGTGTGGAAGGCTCCGCTGCGGAGGTGGAGGTGGAGGTCCCTTAATTGTCGTGGGGACGGAGTAATACAACCAGGCCAGGCCGTCAGGAAACTGGAAACCGGAAACCAGGACTTGGAGCCCCAACATCCCAGACCGGAAGAGGCATGGCTCGGCCACCAGAAGGGCCCGTGGGCCACAACCCAGACGTCTAGAAATTCGCCGTCAGAAGTCAGCCATGTGCCAGCGGGGCTTCAATCACACGGGGTGAGCGGAGCTATTGTGGTGGTTCAATGATAATAAAAGCGTAGATGCACCACTGCGTAATGTCCATGTTGGCAGCGGACCATTGTCCGATCAGAGGCAGTGAGCGAACAAGAGTCCATCAAGGGCGTGGTGATAATGATGACGGCTTCAATTTTTGACATCTCAGCAAAGGTATTTTACCTTGCAAACATGATTAGGAAGGAGCGGCCGAGTTCTTTCCTCTCATGACTGTTTAAATGAGGGAAGGTGGTGGTTTACTCGGTTGCACCTTCCACACTTACGCACAACAAGTCAATCGACCAGTCATTGGACTCATGACTGGAATAATTAGTTGATTCCTTCTCCGTGTTGCTGGCCATATTTGACACTCTTACTCCGCATCAAGTCCATCTACACACCAGACGCGCGAGTAAAGAGTGAAAGGCGAGTCGAAGTTGAGTCGAGGGTAGGCATGCTGACAGCGTCGGATTTGAGTCGGCGATGAGACGCCGATATTCCCCGCTCGCCGCCTGGTTGCCTCAACATCGCCGCCCGCACAGGAATCCCACATCTCATCTGCACCCCGCAAACTGGTGCAAATGCACAAACCATATGGACGGGAATACCAATTGAACTATGGACGTACCGGCGCAGTCACACTCATCCCCGCCCCTCAGCCCACGGCCGCGCATGTCACGAGCCAATGTGTGTACACAGTGTCAACGGCTCAAACGCAAGGTACGACATGCATGCCTACCCGCTTCTCACGTCCCGCCAAATCTCCATCTGCTTTGCAAACGTTGGATGTTTCCAACCGTGTATCTGCTAACAAAATACACTATTCTTTTCCAGTGCGATAGAAAGACACCCTGCTCAAACTGCATCCGCCGCCATATCCCCCATCGGTGCCATTTGCCTGCCGCCTCCCCATCATCATGGAAACCAGCTCAGCCCCCTCCCGCTCACGAGTCACCCCTTTCCAGTATACATATGACTGGGCATGATGTTACAAAAGTCGATCAATCTACGCTTGAGCCCGGAGTCCTCCGCCCACGACGCCCAGAAGGTCCGCAGCCTTCGTTTCGGGTGGGCCAACTGCTCAATTCGCGGGGAGCCCCTTCGTACCATGGCTCGTCTTACTTTGGCCACCAGTCTGCGGCCTCGATGATGCAAGTCGAGAGCCCAGAGCTACCCGTCGGTATGAGTGGAATTCACAATGCCGCTAGTAGGGACACCTCCCAGCGACATATTCCCAACCCGCGCTTCCACCGCGATGAAAAGGGCCCGTATGCCCACATATGGGAGCTGGTGGGTTACCTGCCTCGTCGCAAGGTCATTGTTGACCACATGGTCCACCGGTTCCTTCAAGAGCTCAACCCCATCTTCGATAGCGTTCACGGGGAGACATTTCAGTCAAACTACGACGCCTTCTGGAACCGCAAGTGGGGAGACGATGATCTGACGGCCGTGGATCTTCGTTGGCTTGCCCTGCTCTTCATGATACTCGCGTTTGCCGAGTTACTCGACTGTCCGCCTGATGCGTCACCTGACTTCCAAAGGAGCTGCGAGGAAGCTTCGCTACAGTTCTTCTGGGCCTCGAGGAAGGCCATTGTTCTGGCACCGACGCTATCTGGCGAGAGCCCTGATCTGGTGCGCGCTGGCATCCTTGTCTGCCGCTATCTCATGTACCTTGGTCGCAAGACGGAGAGTTGGCTTACCTCAAGCTTTGCGATACGCATGGCACAGGCACAAGGCATGCATATTGACGGAGCCAGTTGGGGTCTTCCGCCCAAGGTGCTCGAGACTCGTCGCCGCCTATGGTGCAGTCTCTATGCCATGGACAGGTCGGTATCACTAGCCATAGGACGTCCTTATACCATCAACAGCAAACACTGCATGGAGATGGATATCCGAAACATATGGATTGACGACATGCCAGCCGACGAGGCCGCATGTGCTACTGAGCAACCCATCGAGGACCCAACGCCGACCATCTTTCACCGTTATCAGCAGGCTCTGTCAACAATCATGGGTGACATACACGACGAGTGCTTCGCCATTGTACCCATGACCACGTCGTATCATACATACGAAAAGGTCATGCAGCTCGACCGCACGCTTCTCGACTGGGCCGACTCTATTCCATCGTATTTCCGTCTCGAAAGACCAGATACTTCATTCGACACCGAGAGGCCATTCATCTACTGGCAGAGGATGTATCTCCACTCTGCCTACCACTTTGCCCGCGTCACACTGCACCGTACGTATGTCCTGTTGGAGTCCATCACGGATCGCTTTCAGTACAGCCGCGACGCCTGCATCTCCTCGGCATGTGCCGACTTGCGCCTCAAGCTCTCCATGCGCCACACATCGATGGCAGATCGACTCAAGGCCGGCATTGCCATGCACAACCTTTTCAACAGCGCTTTGGTCCTGGGAATCGTTGCTGTCAAGGACCCGCATAGCGCTCGTACTGGTGCCATTCTCGAGGATCTTGGGGCATACTGTGAGAAGCAGCGGGCCGATCCCTGGGTCAACGAGTTTGTCATGGCCGAGGTGCGGGTAATCGAATTATGCATCACCACTGCCAGAGGGGCCACGGTCCGCGAGACCGGCCCTAGCGACAGTCGTCCGCCCACCACATGGAGCTCCATAGGTCCCGACATGGTGGACAACGCAGGCACGAGAGTGCCGCCTCCCTGGCAAGCGCACGACAGCACGGTCAGCGACACGGAGCCTTCATCGGCAAGCATGTCTGGAACGTATAACGGAGCGGGCCCATGCGAGACCTGGCTGGACAACTGGTTTGGTCCGACGCGCAACTTTCCCGAACCGCTCGATTACCAGTTCTGGGAAGACCTTGTAGGCACTCTGCATGTCAAATAACACGTGCAGTCATCCGGAAACATACATTTCCGTATCTCATGTCTATGTCTATACCTTGAATTGTATTTTTCTTCTATGCTTTGCTGCTGCTGGATATAACCTTGTTCCGCAGCGTACCGATACCCGGCGTGATGGAGATGGAGACATCAGACCCAGGCTTAAGATATCTCGGCGGCGTCCTGCCATGTCCTATGCCCGCGGGCGTGCCCGTGAGGATGACAGTCCCCTTGGGCAGGGTAGTATCCTGGGACAGATGCGACACGATTTCACTCACGGAGAAGATGAAGTCGGCTGTCGACCCGTTCTGCAGCACATCCCCGTCGACGACCGACTTGAGACCGACGCCGCCGCGACCCACATCCTCGGCCAGAACCCCGGCCCTGACGATGCAGGGGCCGAGCGGGCAGAAGCTGTCGAAGCTCTTGCTGTACCCCCACTGTGACGTCTTGCCCTGCACGTCTCGTGCCGTGACATCGTTGGCGGCCGTGTAGCCGAGGATGTAGTCTCCCACGTCGGAGGGGGCGACGTTGCGGGCGTCGCGGCCAATGACGATGGCCAGCTCGGCCTCGGCGTCGACGGCGTCCGGGGCGCTGGCGGGGATGACGATGGAACTCGATGGGTCCGTGATGGCCGTGGACGGCTTGAAGAAGACGGTTGGGGTCGAGGGCAGGGCGATGTTAAGCTCGGCGGCGTGGTCCTTGAAGTTGAGGCCTACGCAGCGGACTGTCCCGGCCTCGGAGGGGGCGATCGGTGAGAGGAGCTTTAAGATGTCAACTGTCAGAATGAGGGTGTGTGAGGGGTACTTGTCCAGTTGGGCGTACTTTGTGGATGATGGCAGTCTCGCCAGTTAGCTTGGCACCCTCGGCGAGGGCAGACGAGTCGTCCAGGACGTTGACTTGGACTTTCTCTCCGGCAGCGAAAGCCTTGCCGACTACATAATCATGATCGGTCAGAAAGTGTGAGATCTCATGGGTTCAGCGGGATGCATACCATCAATCGTCTTGTCTACGGGCTCGCCGCCCAGTACCTTTCCATCCTCGGTCTCGAAACGGACGAACCGGTCCCAAGTCTAAGCTGGTTAGCTGAAATATTACATGTGTATTGATGCAAAGTACATACATTCGACAGAGAACCCATGATGTTTATGAAAAAAGCGTGATGGGCAAAATGGAGAGAGATGGGAAAATGGAAAGAAACCAGGATTTATTTCTCTCTGACGGGCCCCTCTCTCCGATCACATCATTGCACCCATCACGCTTGTTCCCCCGTCTGCGGAGCACCTTTACGAGTACCAGCATACATGCATACGGAGTTGCCCGCTAGCGTCGGCCAGGAGGCGGCGACGGAGCGGCGACGCTAATGGCCATGGCAGTGGAGACGCATGATCCTTGGGACGCCTTGTCTTCGGCAGTCCGATACCGCAACGGCGTGCTCTCCATGCCTTGCATCGGAGTCAATATACTATTCTATTTCACGTCCGATTTCAAAATGAGCTGTTCAGAGAAGCTAGACACATGGTCTTCAGAGTTATTCAAGTTCTAAATCCGAGTGAGCGACACCGGTATCCGATAACACCAGTGTATGGCATCTGCCGCTCGAACCCTGCATGCACTTGACGAAATGCGGGGACCATGATAAGCATTCGTCTTGGCATGCCGCCGCCGCGGGCAGTTGGGTCAATTGATATCAACGGTATCGCAGGGAATAGTCAAGGTGTCTAACGGAAATGTTTCCCGGTGTCATACCACCTTGTCTGCCAATTGTTCTCGGCTCCGAGAGACAGGCGGCACATGTATAAGGCGGCATGCCCACCCATTGTTCCAACTAACTTGCCAGACACGCACACACAAACACACGCACTTGATGGCCATGGACACCGTCAAGTCAGAAAAGGCCATTGAAGATGGGGCCGTGCCCCGTGGCAGCGACGACACCTCCGCCCAGGAAGAGACTCTCAATGTCTTCATCGACCCGCAGAGCGAGAAGAAGCTGCTGCGCAAGCTGGATATCTGGATCGCCCCCGTCATGACCGTCATCTTCCTGACAGCCTATCTCGACCGGTCCAACATTGGCAATGCCGCTTCAGCAGGCATGACGGACGATCTGCACATGTCGAGCGGAGATCTAGGCAGTGCGTTTAACCCCCCAACCTGACCGAAGCATGCACCCATCAACTGACATTGAGCTTATAGACGCCGTCACCCTCTTCTACGTAACATACGTATCATTCGAGGTCCCCTGCTCGCTGGTGATGAAGAAATTCCACCCTCGCCGAATGATCCCCCTCCTCATGTTCGGCTGGTCGATCGTGCTCATCGGCACAGGCTTCATGCACACAAAGGGCCAGCTATACGCGTCGCGCATGCTGCTCGGTCTCTTCGAGAGCGGCATGTTCCCCTGCCTGGCCCTGTACCTGAGCACCTTCTACCAACCGCGCGAGCAGGCCCTGCGCATCTCGTACCTGTTCGTGTCGTCGGCGCTGAGCGGCTCGTTTGGCGGGCTGTTCGCGTACGCGCTGCTGCGGATGGACGGCGTGGGCGGCATGGCCGGATGGCGCTGGCTGTTTGTCATTGAGGGGTGCGCCAGCGTGGTCATTGCTGCGCTGGTCTTTGTTTTTCTGCCGGACAGCTACGAGACGGCGCGCTTTCTGAACGCAGAGGAGAAGCAGCTCATGGCTGTGCGCGCACAAATCAACGCCCGGTATAATGGGAAGCCTGAATTTGACTGGGCACAGGTCAAGGCTGCGGCGCTCGATCCGAAGCTGTATATCAGCTGCTGGTCGCAGTTCATGGCGGATATCTGCTCGTTTGGGCTGTCGTCGTTCCTGCCCCTCATTATCAAGTCGTTTGGCTTCGACACTGTCACCACGCAGCTGCTTACTATCCCGGTCTTCTTCTGGGCCAGCTGCGCGTACATTGTCGTCAGCTGGATGAGCGATAGATACAAAAGCAGGGCTTTCTTCATGGCGCCCGCTTGCCTTGTCACGGCTGTGGGGTACGCTGTTAACCTTGGTGTTGCGGCTGATCAGAGGGGCCCGCTGTACTTTTCGACCTTTCTCATCGCCCCGGGGGTGTATGTCATTGTTGGACTCAACTGTGCTTGGCTGCTCAATAGCCATGCGCCGTACTATAAGCGTGCCATGGCTATTGGCATGAATCAGTCGATTGGCAACACGGCTGGTATAGTGGTATGTTCTGGCCCCTTCCTATCTGCACGTGTTTATGGGTGGAGGCAGTATTAGAGTTTCGTGGCTAACACTATCTGCTGGTAAGGTTGGCCAAATCTTCCGAACTACCCAAAATGGAAAGTATGTTATGGGCCTCAGTGCTTCATTGGCTGCCGTCGTCTTGGCCGTGGCTGGTCATGTTTCGCTGTACTTTTACCTGCGTCGGCAGAACACCAAGAGAGATGGTATGACGGAGGAGGAGAGGTTGGCCGAGATTGCGGCCGGCAAGACAGGGGATTACCACCCAGACTATCGGTATGCGCTGTAGACGGCAATTGTCATCATAGACGCCATTCATTGAGTATTAGGCTGCTTGAAGTGGCAGGCAAAGTCACATTGCGAGCAGTCGTGTAAATCATGTCAAGATTTGAAGAAGAAAAGAAACCATTCCAATAGCATTAAATCATTGCCTAAATACATATCAGGCCACCATTTGATCCCATGCCACATATATACATCAATAGATCCCATGCGTACATATATACTCGTAAATACATATCATATAACCAAGCCACTCACTCAACCGTCACCCGGATCAAAACCAGACCAGAGCTGCTTACTGGTCGTTGTGAGCCAGAAGGTTGACAGTGTTGCTGCGGACACCGGTAATCTTGTCCTTGAGAGCGACCTCCTTGAGGTGGTCGCACAGCCCCTTGGCCGACTGGCCCAGGGACATGAAGTAGGCGCCCAGGCCGGCGACGTGCGGGGTGGACATGGAGGTGCCGGAGATGGTGTTGGTCTTGTTGTCGGGCCAGGTGGAGAGGATGTCAACACCCGGGGCGAAGAGGTCGACGAGCTTGCCGTAGTTGGAGAAGGAGGCGGTGGCATCCTTCTTGTCGGTGGCGCCGATGGTGCAGATGGAGGGCTCCGAGGCGGGGGAGGTGCCAGAGGCTGAGACAGTGTGTCAGTTTTCATTCTTCATACTTGATGCCGTACATGTATGTACATGTACATGTGTACTTGTACGGTTCGATGAGTGGCCGGTATGTGGGAAGTACTTACCATCCTGGGGAATGCCAAAGATGGGGTCTCCGTTACCCGCGGCGACGGCGGCAAAGTAGCCCTTCTTGTCGAGGGCGGCGGCGGCGTCGTTGACGGCCTGGGAGAAGCGGCTGCCAAAGGACATGCTGACGGCGATGCCGTTGGGGCAGTCGCGGTTGGGGGCATCCTTGATGACCTCTTCCATACCCGAGATCATGAGGGAGCTGGAGAAGTTCATGTCAGCCATTGGCTTCTCTTGGGTGTATATCATTGATATATATCATTGATACCAGGGCAATTGGACTTACTTGGAACCGGAGCCGTTCTTGTCAAAGACCTTGATGCCGTACAGAGACGTCTTCTTGGCGACACCGTAGGTCTTGGAGCCGACGGTACCCGAGCAGTGAGTCTGATTGAGATGTTAGCTTCTGTAAATTGCACAGTCTTGGGTCTGTATACAGATCAACTTACACCGTGGCCGTTGTCGTCCTTCTTGATGTTGTCGACGTAGGTGGCGACAAAGGTTGCGCGGCCCTCGAATTCCTGCATCAGATCATGTTAGTGACACAATCCATCATTGTCATTTGATGCACATGTATGAATGTGACGCGTCGCATATCACAAAACATCCATGGCAAGAGAGGTTGGGTATCATACAGGGTGGTCGACGTCGATGCCAGTGTCGACAATGTAGACGCAGGTGCCCTCTCCGGCCTTGTCGTCGTAGGTGTAAGTCGTGTTGCCGGGCTCCTGGCTGGAGAGGCGGGCGATGCCCCACGGGGCGTTCTCCTGGGTCGCAAAGAGCTGGACCTTGGCATCCTGCTCAATGTACTCGACCTGTAATATGACAGTTAGTGATCCGTCGATTTTATGTCATGGCATGGCATGGAATGACGTGGGATGTGGGGATCGCTGTATAAGTAAATTACTCACATTGGGGTTGCCGCGCAGAGTCTCGACCTCATCGTCGCCGAGGCTGGAAGAGAAAGCACTGAGGCCCTCAAAGAGCTGGTCGGGCGCGGAGACGAGCTTTCCGAGAATGTCCTCGAGACCGCCGGCGCTGGAGACCTGGGCGGTACTGCTCTTCATCTTGACAATGTACTTGCCGGGGATCAGGTCGGCATCGTCGCGCTTGTAGAGGGGCGCACGCTTCGCGACGGGCGAGGCGGCGACGAGTGGCAGGGCCACGGCAAGGGCGGTAGAGAAGCGCATTGTGTGAGGATGGGGTACTCCGTACAGAAGAGAAGCAAGAGTGAGGATTGAGGAAAGAAGGAAGAAGGAGAGGGAGGGTTATGAATGAAGGAGGAGGAGAGGGTTGGGGATGAGGGAGGAATGGAATGGAATGGGAATGGGGGGGGAGCGGGATCGTCGACTATTAATACACCCGCCTACCTACGTAGTCGTATGTACATGTCGTTTCACGGCGTACGGCTGGAGGGGATTGGGTACGAGTAAAGACTGGAGTCTAGAGTATGGAGTACAGACATGGACGGCTCGCGCATGCTCTTCTGGCAAGCAAGCAAGGTCTAGCAGAGCGTCCCGCGCTACTCGTTCTCCAGTCTCCATAGTTGCGGTTGACGGTGTATATCCCAGTCCCCGGTCTAGTCCATGCCTTGTATGGACTAGGTACGGAGTACGGAGTAGGTATTGATGTAACCTCGTCACCTGGGCTGGGATCCGGCATGCGGCAACCCTTGACCTGCCCATTTCGGGACGCGGCACATGGGCATGGATGGGGTCGAGCGAACGAACGAGCCATCGTCAACATTTGACAGCGATAGTCATACCGATACGGCCAAGCATGCGTTCGTATTACGAGGATTCGCTATCTCGATCAATTGAGCCTCGGCGGGCTCCGACAATACATGCAAGTATACTTGGCCCAGGCATTCGCGTCCGTCTAGGTTGGCGTTGGGCCTGTACCCCAGCCCTTGGTGCAGAAGACAGTTTTGTTAGTTAGAATTAGGCTATGCGCAAGCCGCCGCGTTCTTTCTTCTCTCCCAGGCACCTACCGGAGAATAGGGCCACCACGCGCTACTTACGCTACGGAATGGGGCTGGCATTCAACAGAACAAGAGGGATCGGCCGTGGAACAAACGAGCCAACGAGCCAACAGGAACGCCCCGTGGCAGCTGGGAAAACCGGAGAGCAGAGAGGAGTGCCTTGCCCAGTAATGGAGCAGGTCAACGAGTCGGACACAGCCAACCAACCACCAACGTACTCGCACGAGTACTCGTACAGTAAGTACAGTGCACGGTAGCGCCGTCGATCGACGTGGAACTCCTCTTTGGACTGGGGTGGAGATAAATGGTGCACTGTGACAGCTCAGCTGGGAATGGGAAAATGACAGAGAGCTGGATGGATGTCTGGCTGCCAAACCCAAGCCAAACCAAGCCGAGCCGGGGGTGTTTGTGGTCTGTGGACTTGTAAATTGTGGAGGCGTCGTTGTAGAAATTACCATGTCAATAATGTACGGGCATGTATTGCTTTGTACCGTACCTCTCCGCGAGTCCCGTCCATATCCGCCGCTGCCAGGAACTCGAGCACGTCGTCATGTCTCTCATTTTCGCCAATCGCCCAATTCAGTCCAAGTCGATTTCAATATCTCCAGCGCGCACGCCAAGCCCTTCAATTCAACACTTGAGCCTCGGCTCTGAAAACGCTATCTCGAATAAACAATACGAGAGCTGTCAGGGACGCGCATAAACCACTTAAGCTTGGCGGGACGGTGGCCTAGATCGTATTAATACATGTATAATGGTCCAAATAGGAAGGCGAAGACCCCGACGCGATTCGAGAGCTCGTATTAGTATCTGCTTTCGTGCTCTATCGCACTACTTGCGAGTAGGAGCTTGCTTCTTACTGTCCAATGTCTATCCCACCGTAGGAGCCCCTCCTTCTGGTTTTAATAGCTTTCCGGTGACACACGGAAATGGGGAGCAGGAAGAGGGGCCAATCCAATGCGGGAGTTGGGTTGGGTACGGTACGACTAGCTCCGTTCAAACCTGCGTCGTATTCCCCCAGGCCAGGGCCAGGGCCAGGGCTCAGGAACTGACGGAGTAATACCACGCCGTAGTACGAGTACGCAGCACTTGGTAGGTTGTGGACCGCAGTTGTTGTGTGTGAACGGGGACCCAGTTTAAAGACGAAGCGAACCCCGCAGCAGCGCAATTGTTTAGACAACGATCGTCAATTGCCGGCTCCGTAGTCGTAGTCTTTTACTGCCGACGGCGCGAGTTGGCTCGGCGCTTGGCTGGCAAGTTGGGGACAAAATTGCGCAGTACAACCGTGACGGCAGGGCAGAGCGATGAGCGACGAGCATATCCGCTCCGCGCATGAGGATGATCACTCGAAGTCTCCGTAGCTGTCATTGTTGCCTGTTGGCAGTTGTCAGTACTACTGCGTACCTTGTTATGTCTTGAATGCGGGCACCGTGTTGACCCATTGGTCCATCGCGCAAAGTGGGCAATGGAATTTGACAATCCAAACCGGGAATCCCATGATTCAGACTGATGTGGGATGACCAGCTCCCCTTTGTAATCAATTGCACCTGTTCATAAGAATAGCAGTTCCAATCCTTTAATCTACCCCGTCTTTTCTGTTCAGAATACGAGTATTTAGGCACATGGCCGCGCAGCAGGTTGAGCTTGGTTTTCGTTCCTGAAACTCCATGTCTGAAGACGAACCAAACCAAACTCCAGCTGTTGGACGTCATACATGTAAGAACATTAAACAAAATCTGACCAATTCACCCATCCTTCCTCCTTGTTAATCTTCTCTTCTCTCTTCAATCCTGTTTAAAGTTTCTCTTGTTGGTTTTGGCTGATCGCACTGCCTCTTCCTCCCAAGGGAAAGAAAGACCACCCCGCTTCACAACCAGATGCGTGAGAATCCGCGGGGGACAGGACGGGAGGCGTGCATTGGACCACCACTAGTCTCTAGGGCCACGGGAGCGAAAGCGACAACGTAGTATTCGTTCCCTCTCTTGACAGGGGTTGAGGGTACGGAGTACATCTACAGAGTACATCTACAGAGTACATTGACTGCAGTCTCTACACGTATGTACGCACACAAATACTTCATCTTCACGTGACTCCAGCTTTTGGCCTGATCTCTTGGCTCTAAACGTTATCGGGGTCGGGGCTGAGTTTAGCCCAAGTCCGTGCATGGCCCCTTGGCCTTGGGGGAGGAGAACCAACAGCAGGTTGTATGCACGGCCTAAGGAGAACTCCGTATTACGAGCTACGAGTCTTCTCAGCTCGTGCTCGTGCTCGCACCGTACACGCGCACGCGCATCCTCGTACGCGCACATATCCGCATATGCTGTGTTTCTCCAGAGTAGTGTGAAACGTCCAGAACGTCGCCCCCATGCCTCCGACCGGGTCATCCCTCGGCAGGGCGCCCAAGGCGTGCAACCTCTGTCGCCGGTACAAGGCCCGATGCCACCCGCTCAACGGCATCGGTGGGCCATGCCTCCGCTGCCGAACCTTTTCGAAGCCGTGCTCCCTCGAGCCTGCTCCCGCCTCCTCCTCCGCCGCCGCCGGTCCTGCCGCCCTCGCGAGATCTGGCACTGTCCCCGCCGCCAGGGACCAACTACAATCGCCAGATGACTCGTCGTTCATCGACGAGCCAGGTGCGCTGAAACAAAGGTTCCGTCTCTCGCCCGTGTGTGTCAAGGAAGAAATCAGAAAAAAAACCCTTCCAGTCGTGAGCTGGGCCCCCACTGTGTTCTAACCACTCCGATTCTCCTCGTTGCCCCCGCGCATTTTAGGCTCGGGAGACTAGAGTCGCTAGTGGCCGGGCTCGAATCTCGTCTCGATGCCAAGCTCGACATCATCATCAATCGAAGCGGCGGCGGCGGCGGCGAGTCTTCCTCGTCTGCTGCTGCACACTCGCACAGGGAGGAGACCATGCTGTCTGCGCCCGCGTCTGTCCCCTCGACTTCCTCGCACGATGCCGGCGGAGGTGTGCCCCCCTCCGACTCTGTCCCCGTCTTGCTCATCCGTGATGCTGCCACCGATGCGGGCGTCTATTCCCCCGATACGGGCGACTCGGGCCCTCGACCGGATGTCATGGAGACGGGGGTGGTGTCGTTGGAAGCCGCCCGGTCCATGATGCACATGTGAGTGCGGTCGCTTCGGCCTCGAAGGCTTTTGTCCATCCCCACGAGGAAGACTTCTCTTCCACATGGCGTCAGTGTTGTTGATCGTGAATGGTATTGAATGTAGTTTCCGCGTGCACTACGGTCGTTGGGTGCGGTTCTCAGAGAACGATTCGGTCGACGACCTCCTCGTGTATGCCAGAAAATCGCCCCTCCTCCTGGCAAGCACCTTCCTCATCGCGGTGCGCCACACGAGCAGCCAGCTGGCCGACCAGCTGGCCCCGCGCCTCTTCCGCGAGACCAAGAGGCTCCTGTCCCAGGCGGTGCTGCGCGTGCCCCAGCCGATGGAGTACTTCCAGGCGGCCCTGATCCTCAGCCTGTGGTCCACGACGGTCGGCCAGACGCCCCTGAGCATCGACAGCTGGTTGTTGACGACGTATGCCGTCACCCAGGGACGGGCCAGCCCCGTGTTTTCAAAGGTCTTGCAGGGAGAGCCCGATCGCAATCACGTGGAAGCGCGGCTCATCTGGAATCACCTGTGTCTTGCACACCTCCAGTATGACGTCCCCCCTCCCCCGCTAGCCCCCTTGTCCTTGTCATTGACCCCACTGGCCGCTCTCATACTCCACTGTTTGTGTCTCTGTTTTCTGACCAGTCGGTTTTCAGGTATTGCGTCGGTACACGGAGGCGATCGTCGCTGACAAAGGGCGATATCGATCTTTGTAAACAGTTTGCCGAGGCGGCGGATGGAAATAGCAGCCTGGGCAACTATGAGGACAGGATGGCCGCCGAAGTCCATCTATACTGGATCATATACGAGAACTGGACTGTCCAAGAGGTGACAACACAAGAAGCGAATATAGCACTGGCGAAGTGGAAGGAGGAATGGGGCATTTTGTTCCGTAAGTTGATCCCTCCCGTGCAACTCACATGGCGAGCACAGCTGACGACTACTGCCCATGTACAGACCAACCACGCTCCCAGTTCCTCCAGATGGGCGTCCACTTCTCCCACCTGCTCGTCCTCCGGCAGTCGCTCAAGACGCCCGAGGCCTGCATGAACTACGCCGTGCTGCGGGAGATGGTCCACGAGGCCGAGACCATCATCGCCGTTGCCATGAGCACCGCCGACCAAAGGACCCGCCACCTGACAGACCACATCTACCACATGCTCGTCTTCTCGGCCCTCACCATCTGCCAGCTCGTCAAGGCGTACGAGCCGCAGCTGGCCGTGGCGCCCTTCGAGCTCGATGTCGGCGCCCTGGCCGACGTGGTTCTCCGCCTGGTCGACTGGCTGCGCGGTATCGGTCTGCCCTGCCACGCCGCGTACATGCTCGGCAACATTGTCGAGGCCGAGTTCAACAAAGTGAAGGGTGCCTTTGAGCGAAACGCCGCCGCCGCCGCCGAGGCCGCTGCCGCTGCCGGAGCACATGCACATGCACATGCACATAGCGCGCAGCCGTATGGCGATGTCGCCGCGACGACGCTGCCCATCCCGACGGCGGCGGCAGGCCTGGGAAACGATGCGTTTGCCGCGCCCAACCTCGACTTTACTTACTTCTTTCCCGAGTATAGCGAGTCGGGCCTGTTTGACACCGAGTCACAGATCAACTGGCCGCGATGGAATTGATGGGAGAACACTATTGGGCTCTCTGACTCTCATTGAACTCGCAAAGAACAGGGACGGATGGCGCCTGTATTGGAATTATGCACTACATGTATCTAGCATGCTTCATGTTGTATGTACCTTGCTTGAATATTGATACCCACCTCGGCAACCTACCCTGAAATTTACTGGCTTCATACGTCGCGGGGCATGGTTCCATGCATATAGTAGTGGGATTGGAAATCGGAACATCCGAGGAAGAAATGACCCCTTAGATAGCCAAGGGAGTCAGTCTTCTACAACAACCACAAGGGCCGTAGAGGCAGAAGGGCAGCGACCCCACTGATCAATTGGACCCAAAGACGAGAAAGATGCAAGTGCAAGGGAAAACGTTAGACTGGAGATGAATTGTGTCTAGAGGGAAAAGGCACCGTTTTATGTCTGTCGGCAGCCCCTGGCTGCTGGGCTTGTCCGACTTTCAGGCTGGCAGAGTGTATTCTAACTGCCGACTCAGTGTTCGCATGAAGTACATGAAAGGAATATTATTGACCATTGCCTATCAGTGGCAATCTCTAATATGTCTCTCAGCGACTGGAGGCTTTGGATGGTCTTCTCATCTTCATATATCGAGGCCTGCTGACATACCCTGTATCGTCAAGGCTCAATACGTGCCTCCCCAGATATCTCACAGCTTGCACTCTGTGACAACATTATTTGTGTAATACTATCAAAAGCCCAGAGATTGAAGACAAGTCCACAATGAAGTCTCCGCATCTACCTGTGCTTGGATTGTCTCGTCGGCTGTCATTTTCTTGAGAAAAACGGGATAACCAACTTCAAAGGACAAACCAGAGACTCCAACTTACTTAGACTGGTAAACACAGAAGTCCTAGCAATTGGCTAGGTCGAGCTTGCTCCCAGGACTACCACTTTCGCTTCCACCAATGTTACTCAAGGATGAGAAAAATTCCTGACAGGGATGCGAGACGGAGAAGGAGAATTCGACGAGTACTGTGATGTGCATCCACGAGGGATGCCATATTCGACCAAACGGCCCTCTTGATCTTAAGGCTGTGTTTTTACAAGATCCGCTCTATCAATGTAAGGCGGCCTTCGAATTCTTCGTGGTTTACTGTGGAAAGTTGGCTTTGTCAATGGAGGTTGGGGTCGCAAAGTACGAAAGAACTACGGCTTCAGTGTTTGTCATGTTTTCACTTTGCAGTGTTGTCGCAAGATGCATGTGCATCAACATTGAAAGTAGTCTACTTGGGCATTATCGTTTTCTGCCCAAGATGTAACTAGTTGCTTCCGGCCGTAGAATGTAATAATTTTTATTCTCTTATCAATCATGTGCTTGGATGGTAAGGAGATCACTTCGTCCAATCGATTATGTATACCACTTCCCTACTGTTTTTCCCCGTCTTTTACACGGCATGGTTTTAAGCCTTTTGAATACCGAGCCAAAGAATTCATCACAGCGTCCAGGCCGACTGTGAAGGATACACAAATACCATCTACTATATCTATCCCCGCCTCTCCGCATGAAACACCAACGTTTCCGGGCACAAAAAGAAAGGCTCCCTATCATCATAAGGGGATGGCAGGACAAAAAGAATGGTTCCGCCCGGGATTGAACCGGGGACCTTCTCGGAATTAACAACGTCTCTAATGAAAGAGGAACAGATGTTAACGAGATGCCATAACCAACTAGACCACGGAACCAGAAGGAGTGGTGTCCACACAGAAACAAGCGTCCATGAATTACACGGAGGAAGCCCGGTTCGCTACATTGTATGTTTACGTAGCGGCCATTCGTCTCCATCTCCCAACTCTGATTGATGATTGCCCGCACATAAGCTAGATGTAACGTAACCCATGTTATAGCTACGAGAAAGTCATGCTGTAATCACCGCGTATACTCAGTACGCCCGCCGCGACTCTTCACAAAAGTTCCCGCGAGGCAACCTCGTCCATAGTCTCGTGAGTCGCATCGTGGGATTCCATGGCGGTTGAGGACAAAAGTGCCCTCCTGTGACCATTCAGCACCGTTTCGGTCGTATGTTCTTCTCTTCGGCCCGTCCTGCCGTCCCGCTGTCGTGCCATCGCGCCATCTCGCTACCCTGCCGCCTTGCCGTTATGGTTATCGTAGGATGCTTCAGGTTATGTGACAGCTTGTGGGGACAAACGCATGTACGGGTAAGCTAATCACCTATAAGACGAATGATGTGCTGAACAATACAAAGTACGCGGAACTGCTCGATCCACACGGAGCAAGTGCAGGTATGGAGTACCCGTAGCGATCGTGGTACTGCAGGCGCTGGGACGACGTATAATGAGATCCATGTACTCGTACGGCGTAGTACGGGGTACCCCGTACTCCGTGCCTTATGCGGAGAAAAGGGGCCCCACAAGTTGCCGCATTGCTACGGCGTAAGACGGAGTGCGGAGGACTCGTATTCCGTATATGTAAAAGACTAAGACATTGCTATCAGCACCCAGCATGGCCCCTTGTAGCTATTTCATCCCGGCACCCTGATATTCGTATACTTCACTATCACAAGCGAGGTACGATGTCTTGAGTGCTCGGGAAAGTCTCATTTCGGTTCCCATGTTTAGATAAGGAACCGTTATCACGACATGCACTCTTTTTGTGTCTTCTTTGAGCACTTGCGTCGCTGATACTCGTAGATGGACTCCATGCTGACAAGCTGCCAGTCTCACTTTGTTTCTTCTCGCCTGACCTATCCTATCTACATTTCTCTCTGCAGAATCAACATTTCAACATAATGATACCGGTTTCGGCCAGGCTGCAAAAAGTCATTGTCGTCGAACGGGTGTTGGTCATCCGAATGGCAATACGAGCCGACCTGCACAAGACCAGGACCAACAGAGATTCAGATTTCCGCGTCGGTCATCCCGTGGCAGTTGAGAGCTTCATGTTGTCAACCTCGTCGACATTGTTCAGTACGACATCGGGCCTTCGAGTCTTTTAGGCTTGGACATTCCAGAAAGTACTTAAGGCCTGGATTCCCCGACATCCATCTCAAGCTAAGATCACAAACCATTCAACAGTTATCTACTTACCAAATATCAACCATCTATTCCAACGATTCAAAGTCAAAGACAACCCGACAACATGAAGTTCAACAACATCCTGATCCTGTGCGCCTCTATGGTGGCCACCGGAGTCCTTGCTCTGCCCAAGGTACTGCCCTTCCTTTCCCTCATGTTAACCGGATAGCAATCTAACTGTGTCCATTTCCCTAGCCCGGCTCCAGCATGATTGCCGGTGTTGATTCTATTTCGCTCCGCAGTTCTTGGCTATCCGAGGAGGTAAGTCTTCTTCTCACGGCTCTATTCTACCCTTGCCATTTAGACCCCCGGTCAATATTGGGGATTGAAAAGCTAACACGATACCTCGATCACCAGGAGGGAAAAGGAAAAGACTCCAAGGCCAAAAGGGGTGATATTGAACCGCGCAAGATTGAAGCGCGCGATGCTGAGGACAGCACGATTGAAGCAGACCCGTGCTCTCTTGATGACACCAGCGTTGACTGCATCTCTAGAAGGAGCATCTGGTCTTAAGCTCTATGCTAGGTAGACCTTACATGTAGGTAGACACACGAGCCGTTAGGGCCCAATCAAGTAGACGAGCACGTACAAGGGTCTCGGTTCGAGAGACACCCTTAGCTAAGAATATATCGTCTACTTTAAGTATTATGTATCACTTTAAGGCTCTGTTCTCAACGGAGCTAGTATTTGGCATGTAACTTTACAATAATGTGTTCTTTCTTCGATATTTCTACTTCATACCGTGTATATAAACAAGTAGTCAGCCCACCACACCAATACTATTCTGTTCTTCGTCTCTTAGTCCAGGTCAGCATAACGTTACTAGCGGATACGCATGATGTATACATAATAGTACATGCAAATAAGCCGATTGTTGGTTGGCCCCCAGACCCGACCAGGGGGGTATAAATGTCTCTTCACGTCCTACGATGGGAACGCCCCCCTCTTCTCTCTACATATTCTCCATTCTTCTCTCACCAATATCCTACGAACTAACAACAAAAACATCATCGCTCACCATGGACTCGAAAACATCCATCGATGAAGAGCAGAAGCAACCTATCCTAGGCGATTCCGATGACGGAATGGACCCAGACTTTGCGGTTTACGTCCGAAATGGTCGAACCAAGCGAAGCATGGGCCTACTCAGCACATGCATCATCATGGTTCTTTGCGTTGCACTCACGGCCGTCACAACATGGCTCCTGACTACGTCCCACATTGCACGCAACCAAATATGCCAGGAAAAACGATTTTGTTAGTACAAACGTCCTCCAGAAAGATACATAGACTTGTATGGCTTACATCGAAGTCCAGCTCTCGGCTCCCTTTGGGATACTGTTCAATATGAGCCTGCTCAGTTCCACCTGGAACCAGACGTTCCTTCTCCGTTTCGAGGTGAACCACGACCCGAGCTTGATGAAGCGTGGGCAAATGTAACTGAAGGTCTGCAGCATCACTCCCAAGCCACACACTTGAACCGACATAGACGATATCTGACAAATTCATAAGGTCATCTCATACTGTTGAGCCCGGAGGAGATGCTCTCTCTGGGTCATGCTACGGACGGTGCCGCAACACATGGGGGTAGCTACATTGCGCTCATCGAGGTTTTCCACCACATACATTGCGTCGACTTCATTCGAAAGTACGTCTTCAAAGAGCACTATCCGAATTGGAGAACCCTGTCCGCTCCACCGGATGTTGTTCTGGGACACGTTGGTACGTATGGACTGTCCGCTCTAGACGAACATTTCCAAGAGCCATGTCGATAATGCGGATTCTCTTCGATTTTGGTTGTGCTGATCATGTCATGGTAGATCATTGCATTGATCTCCTCCGCCAAAAGGTCATGTGCGACGCGGATGTTGGCGTCATGGCGTACTCTTACGATCCGTCTACCCAGTTTGCCGAGGCGCGCACATCCAATATGCACATGTGTCGCGACCTTCAGCCTATCAAGGATTGGGCGGCTCAACGTAAGTGGGAGCCTGACACGATTTAGACTTGCCTGATCAAGACGGAATGTGCGGACTATTACTCCGTACATGATATTATCTGGAGAAAGGGATGGGGCATGTGCTTGGTTCAGGGAAGTGCTCGTTTCCATTAATAGTATATGTAGGTAGGTAGTCATGTAGTATGAGGCTCACTCGCTAAACAATGAGACACGATCATAATATGGTGATACGCGGTACATCGGATTTCTCGTATCTTATGTCAGAGACAATGGAATAGAGGGCGCAGAGAAGTCATTGACAGCTACACGTACATGTAGCTATTACAAAACTCAACCACGTGTATCATAGCGAGGCCAGAGACCTTATCACATACATTCAGCCCTCGTCACTTTCCTTGATACGACATCACGACCCCGGCAGACCAATTCACAGGACTTCCACATATAGTATTCAAAGATCTGCAATTGGCCGTACTCGAAATTCAATATCCATACACATTGCATGTACTTGACAACTTAACCTAACACTGATTCAAGAAAACCTCTAACCCTAATCCCCCAACCGTACACTACACAATGCACTTCGATGTCTTCAATGTCCATGTCCATGTTCATGTTCATGTCCATGTCCAGATCCCCAGCCAAGCGGATCATTGTCGACCTTGGTACTGAAATCAAAAGGCACCCTCATTTTATGCTCCGTTGCCCAATCATGAATGGCGTTGAAGTCCGAGCAGGAGTGAATCACCCTAGCTTCCTCGAGTGCCCTCTTCCTTTCCTCAGACCAAACCCATACTATCGGCGTAATATCTGCATTGCACTGCAGACTCTGCCTGATGATGTCAATGCAATGGTCAAGATGGTCAATGCCAAAGTATTCATCCTGGTTCGTCCAGTCCACCTGGCCATAAACACCTTTTCGAACAAGATTCTGGTTTTCGTAAGTGCTTCTGTTTTAAGACTGTGATATGTTTGGGGGCCAAACATACCAAGCAATGCAGCTGGTGAAAGACGGCTAGCGATGTAATATAATATCCGTGATCGTCCGGAATGGGCAATGTCTGATTGACCATGGGACCGGCTTCTTCTTCACTAATGCGCGAGATACCAACATCTAATATTCATCATGTCAGTGTAAAAGTATGATCAAGTACATGGTGGTGAAAATGAGCATGTCCATCAAGAGCGGAAGTTTCTTAGAAATGGCCTACCGTTGTACAGACTCTCCCACAGGGCATTGTTTGACTCGTTAGGCTTGCCTTGGTACGGTGTCAATCCACCAGGAAAGCTGCTATCAAACACTCGACCGTAACACTGTACAGCATGGCGAGCCGGGGCTTTCAACAATGTTAGCTATCAAGACGTTGATGTAAGGGCTCCCACTTCCCATCCCGATAGAGCACACATACAGTATACCACTCCCGGGCCATCTCCTGATAGATTAGGAGTCCATCGTGGCTTGTAGACAAGAAAACCCAGCAGAACCAAGATGTTGAGCGCGATGCTGAGGCCTGTAATGATGCGCCACGGTCTTCTTCTCTCGCGAGATGGTATATAATGGACCGGGACAAAGGGCTCTGCGTCCAGATCGTGTTCTGTTGGCGAGCGGGACTCCATGGAGGCACGATGGGGGAGATGGTAACTGTCGGTGGATGGGTTCATCATTCGCTTCAGTGAGGTGCACTAAAAAGAATGGAGGGAAGAAAAGTAAAGCCCCGGCGACGCTGTCGAGATGGTCGTCTTGGGAACAGAATGTCGCTCTTCAACACTTAGTAGCCACAATTAAGACGACATCACATAATATGTACGCCGTACATGCATGCAATGTAGTCTTATCTTCTACCCAATACGGCCATATACAAGCTGCTTTGTGTATATGCACATGTAGTCCGTCGTCCTATCTCGTACTTCGTATGTCTCGGAATACGTGTGTGGATCCCGCAATGTGTCGGCTTCAACCGTTCTATTCTACTACGGAGTACATGTAAGCCGATAATCACGGCACGTCAACCAACAAGCTTACCAGTGAGCCAACAAGCTTAAACAGACTACCAATGGACACTCGAAGGATACAATCAAGACATACGAGCAATACGGTGCAGATTACGAGTGAGATGACAACCACAATCCATCTCTGTCAGTGTACTCGTAGCATCATTTCGGCGAATGAATCGACGGAACCTTAAGGTGATTATACTCCTTCGCAAAACGGGATCTCGCGCCGATGGGACTTTTGAGATCTCATATTATGTCCTTTTTGGTGATAAAGTAACGGATAAGCCTCCGTCTTGGCCAAAGGGTCCTACGACGTTACATGGAGATCATAACCGGACATGATGATTTCCATTCTCCACAAGACTCTTCTTCGTCAAGGAGGCAAAAATCCCAGTTTCTAATCCGCGATCAGTTCCATAGAATGTAGACTGCCAAGGTACTATGCGCATCCATCTGAGCCGTTCTTTCAACATATCCTTCCATCACAGGGAACCAGTCCAGGACGTTGAGTGGATATCCCGACAACATTTTGTCAAAGAGTACATGTAAGTAAAACGCCAAAACACTCTCAAGCGGCGCACGGGGATCGTTAGTATACGCTTATACTCATCGGTTTCTCCCCGTCCAGATCTCGCCATACATTGGACCAGTGCTGCACTATTAACTACATCAAGGCCATTCCCGTCCTCACAACTCCACCCTTCCATCTATAATGAAGCCTCTGGCGGAGTATTTCCAGAGAGCTAAGTATACATCACTGGAAGCGATTTCAGACAATCAGCCCCAGTACAAGGAGCCTGAAAAAGAACCAGATCATGAACACCACCGGCTCCCTTTCTCTGGCATCCTGCCAAGTGTGGTTGTCATTCTTCTGATCATAACCAACATAACGACATTGTTCCTCCTGTTTTCCTCCGTCGCGGATACAAATACAAACACCCGTATCAAGGGCTACAGCCACCCCGGGATGAACCAGCTACTGAAGCAAACCAGGGCCTTCTGTGAGTATACCAAACCCTCCAGGGTACTTGACTTATCTGCTTACTGTTTGAAACTCCATGTTCAGCCCCGATTCTCGATCAACACGACATGACCACAGCCCAAAGGACGTTTAACGGCGCCCTTCGCGACAACTCCTCCATCTGGCGACAGCCCCCATCCCCAGCCGTCGACGCCGCGTGGGATAGGATATCCGCAGAAGGCTACGGGGTCATCACAGTTTCAGAGACCGACGTTGTCCAATCGGGAAAGGACCCCTCCACAACGATCAGAGCCCCCGCTTCATGGGGCGAGGGTTCCAGTAGTCGTCCACTCGCGCAGATTGAGGTCTTCCACCAGATCCACTGCCTCAACGAGCTTCGCAAGGAGATCAACTACGACTACTACTACAGTACACCGCCTGACGAGGTGCATCGGTCTCACCAGGCGCACTGCCTGCATATGCTTCTCCAGACGCTCATGTGCAACGCGGACGTGGGCATCGTCACGCACAACTGGGTTCATAACGACAATGTGCCGGAGCCGAAAATACGGCTCATGCCGGATTTCAATGTTGTCAAGCAGTGTGTTGACTTTGACGAATTACTGAGGTGGAATGAGAAGGCGGCTGTGGCTGATCTCCATGAGAAGCTCGATGGGTTGGAGTATGCCGAGGGAGACAGGATTGTACCTGGTGAGGGATACGCTTGATGGGGAGTGGAACGTCTTCAATAGTCACGAAATGACAGGGCAAGGACTACAGACAAACAAAGGTAATGCGAGGTTGATTTACATGGTCAATAGATGCGGTCACGAGTCTTCACTACATGTATATATGTATGCAGATGGTGCATGGTGAGTGAAATGAAGACCTATAGAATACGTTGCAATTTATACCCCCACGCAACTTATGACCTCCTTGGACCCTCACCCCTGCCGTTCCAGCTTCTCCTTGAGCCAAGGGATCTCCTCAAGCGAATACCTATACGCACGGAAGAGTGCATTGGACTCCCCAGGGAAAATATTGGCCGTCTCCTCGTCCGGGTACTCAGCAAAGTGGGGGTTGAGATACTCCCAGCATACGTACCCCGCCTTGGTAACCTCAAAGATACGTCCGAAGCCGCTCTCGCACAGCAGTGTGTTCCCGTTGGCCAATCGCTGTGCGCTGCCCATGAAGGGCGTGAAGAAGTTGTGCATCTGCGACTTATCGCGGTACTCCCAGACGATCTTTCGCGTGGCGCGGTCGACCTCGATGGCGCGCGAGTACGTGACGGACTCGCCCTGGCGGTAGGCACCGTTGTCAAAGATGAGAATGTTTCCGTTGTCCAGCTCCGTGGCATTGTGCTGCTGCGCGACCACATCCGACTTGAGTGCCCAGACGATGTCGCCCGAGCTCTTCTCGATGATGACCACGGCGGAGACGGACCGCATCGACGCGAGGACGTGCTTCCCGTCCCGCAGGGGCACAACCGAGTTGATGAGCGGGTAGTGCTCGCGAGTGTAGTGGTCCTGGAGGGGGTACTCGTCGCGCGGGAGGCGCTGCGACACCTTCCACTGCCAGACGAGCTTGCCCTCGCCGTCCACCTCGTTGATCATGTCCGCGTAGGTGACGCCGCCGTGGGCCTCTGTGCCGGGGACACCGCCCTGGACGCGGGCCGAGTCCTCGACCGAGAGCGGCTCCAGGCTCGCGTACAGGATGTGCCCGTCGCCCAGGTGGTTCTGGTCGTGGTGGCCCATGGGGTCGGTGAACTGCCGGACCAGGTTGCCCGACGGGTCCAGCTCGCTCATGACGCCGCCGCCGTACTTGTGGAAGAACATGAAGGGGTAGGGCCCCTCGCGCAGCGTGTTGGCCGCCAGGTTGCCGTTGGGAAGCAAGGTGGCATGCCGTCCGATGCGGCCGGGGAGCTTCCACGAGTGCACCTCGTTGCCGTCAATGTCGATGAGGTGCGCCGTCGAGCTGGTCAGGGGGCAGAGGAGCGTGTAGCCGCCAAAGGACTGGGCCTTGTCCACGCCTGTCAGGCCGACGCCGCGTCTCTTGAGAGTGTTTTGCTCCATTCTAACGCTCAAGTGCTAGGGCCGGATGAGGGGCTGTTTCTGCGTGTGATAAGGGGCAGTCATGATGGCGACTTCCCCGCCTATTTGAATGGACATACTTACCTAGAGACTAGATGGACTATGTGGACTGGAGCCCAATATTGGGGCAGGATTACTAGGTCCAGCCGTTACTCCATACAGAGGTGAAGATTACTGGATACCACCTCGTCCAAGTCCTACGGAGAAATGCTCCGTAATACTACAGAGTACATCCCCCGCGTATTACAGGCTTTGGAAGAAACAGGGAAGAAACAGAGAGAAAAAACAGCCCACAACTGCGACATGCATGGGTGTCATCAGTTCCGACGGCGAACCGGCGGCCCGGAATGCGGCTTACCGACGGTCGGATAAGAAAGACCAAGGGAAACTAAGGGAACCAAGGGAAACGGCGTGTTTGAACCGTTGGTGCCTGAGTGTGCAATAATAGCCTTTTGATTCTTCAGCGGACGGGTATTACTCCCTAGTGCGCGTTCCCGTTCTCCGCATTCGCGCCCTCTGGAGTCTGTATCCATTCTGTACCCTCCAAAGCCACTAGTCCGACATTTAGCTCACCTCCAGTCCACGGGAAAGGCTTATCACGAAATCGCAGCCCGCTCTGGCGTTTCTCTCACGGACATTCTGGTAAGACAACAAGCATCATTTCCTTTTTTCCTTTTTTTTAATGATAAAGGCGGCCGCAATGCAGAAATGAAATGGAAATAAAAAGGATCGTGTTGCCAGCATACTGAGCGTGGGCCCCCAAGTCCGAGACAATGACAGACAAGCGCGTTGAACCGCGAGACGTGGCCATGGCGCTTGACGACACCGCCATCACCGAGCTGTCGGCCGTCCCCGGCTACGACCCAGACCTCCAGTTCACCGAGCAAGAGGCGAATCGGGCGCGTCGCAAGGTGGACTTCCTCGTCCTCCCCTTCATCGTCCTGTGCTTCTGCTTCCTGCAGTTCGACCGCGTCAACATCGGCAACGCGCTGACCGACACGCTGCGCGACGACCTCGGCGGCGCGGGCAACAGCGTCATCAACCTGTCCCAGACCCTCTTCACCGTCGGCTTCGTCATCACCGAGCTGCCCTTCAACCTGGTCAGCCGCTATGTCGGCCCCGAGCGCTTCCTCCCCGTCACCATGTTCCTCTGGGGCCTCGTGGTGTGGTGCCAGATCTGGCTGCGGAGCGGGGCGGGGCTCTGCGCGGCCCGCTTCTTCATCGGCGCGCTAGAGGGCGGGTACATCCCCGGCTTCGCCCTCTACATCTCCAAGTACTACACCAACCAGGAGCTCGGCCTGCGGTACGCCATCTTCTGGGCCTCCAACAGCGTTGCTGGTGCCGTCGGAGGGCCCTTGGCCATTGGGCTGCTGTCGCTGCGCGGTCGCGGCGGTCTCGCCGGTTGGCAGTGGTTGTTCCTCATTGGTATGTTCACCACCCTCTATCTACAATTGATGTCCGTGTCTACAATTGATGGAACTTGTACTGACCTCCTGTTAGAGGGCGTCCTGACTTGCTTCCTTGGCGTCGTGGCATACCTGTACCTCCCGCACAGCGCCGTCCGGCCAAAGACCTTCTTCGGCAGGACCACAATCTCCCTCTTCACCCCGCGAGAGGGTTCCATCCTCGTCACCCGCGTCATGCGCAATGATCCCACAAAGGCCCTGCGGTACGGCCAGCCCGTCCTGCCCAGGCATATCCTCGAGACCTTTGCCGACTGGCGACTGTACGGCCACCTCGTCGCCGCCCTCATGTCCATGGTCATGATCACGCCTGTCAACACCTACGCGCCCTCCATAATTAAGTCCCTCGGCTTCTCTGGCCTGCAAGCCAACGGCCTCAACTCTGTCGGCAGCGTCTGCGCTCTCATTTGGTCCATTGGCCTGGCCTACAGCAGTGACAAGTTCCGCGAGCGCGGTCTGCACGTTGCCATCGGCTATCTCTGGGGTGCCATTGGACTGCTGTGGCTGGCCCTCACTCCTGACAGCGCGGGACACAGAGTGCTCTACGGTAAGTACATTGCGCCAAACGTCTCGTCATGGAACAATTGATCTGATAGTCTTATAGGTGGTGTTGTATGGACACAGATGGGAATGGGCTCCGGCCAGGCCATCAGTGCCGCATGGATCACCTCCAAGATGGAGGACCATAAGCGTCCTGTCGCTCTGGCTGCCTATGTCATCAGCTTGCAACTGGCCAACTTTCCTGGCAGTCAGCTATTCCAAGACAACGGTATGTGCACATAAACGTCAATATCTCCATCATCAATGGCAGTTGTACTGACAGTCTACAGATGCCCCCAGGTATAGACACGGCTTCATTGTCGCGGCTGTATGCACCATTGTTGCTGCCGCCGTAGTCATTGTCTGGAAGGTGCTCTATCGGATCTTTGACCACGGCGATTCTGGTGTTGAAGTGGACTCCACTGCGTCGCCCGCGCCGGAGAATACTGAGACCAAAGCGTGAATATTGAACATTACCCAGTAGGGGATTGCGTTATGTATACAGTCTAGTCACTTTCCGAGACTACTTGCACATAGATGGACATATTGAAACATATCTGTTGGAATATCTGGATTTCTTACCATTCGTCGCGTGATAGATCGTGGCACGTGCGTCCCAATGATAAGGCTGATTCTGGTGGTCCTCGTTACGCTGTTGTTGCTGCACCCACTGAAGTTAACCGGTAAGCGAAAAATGAGGTTATCGTGTGTCGGACATGTTGCCTAAGGCACCCAGGCTCCTTACTCGTACATTGATCGGATAGTACTCGTAAATTATTGAAAAGACTGGAGCATTGATCGATCATGTAGACCATGTGCTTGTGGATCGGGATCCCTGTCTTCAAAGTGGCTGGCCCACATAGACCCTAGTCCTAGCTTCCGTCCACTTTGCATCAAGATGATCGTACACCATCTCCAGCCTTATGCTAAACATTACTATAGTCCCAGTGGGGTGATACTTGATCGCCCCAAACCGACGAGTCCGAAATCACGTACGCGATCATTCTTTATAAGTACATGTACCAGGGGCAACAACCCCTTCAATACTCGACTTCTCCTCTTCGAATGTCTAAACAAGGCTCCAGTCGTTATTTTCCTCTTCGAGTCCGATAACTACATGTACCTACCACGTACGTACAGGGCAGTACTGAACAAGCCATAAACCAGCCAGACACAAGATCCAATATTGTGATAGCATCAAAGTTTGAACCCTCATCGCCATGTGCAAGATGATTCCGCTTCCCGGATGAAGTCAATATAGATCATTTGAAGCAGACAGCTTGAATATTCCCCCCAATTCACATAATTCCTTGGTTGTAAATACATCTTCAGTCCTCTCTTTATGATCCCATCATCAACAACTGCCCACTATTAATACACTATCATCTACTTCGCCAACCCCTTACATACCATCTAACACAATGGCAGGACCCGGAGACATTGAACTCATCGTAACCACCCGAGAAATTATCCTCAACTCACCATACGGCGACACCAGAATAGAAATCCACCCCGAACGCTGGGAAGAACAAGCCATGGATCTGACCATCCGTCTATGGAACGGCATAGAAAAAGTAGCCAGCCTATTCCCCTGCCCCAACATCATAACAGTAAGTCACCACCACCACCAACATCACCCTCCTCTTCCTCCCCCTCCCGCAAGTTCAAACCTAACCAGTGCTCCCTGATCATCAGCCTCCCCCTCTCAGACCACCAGCTCTCATCCGCACCCACGGCGCAGTCTACCACCCCATCCCGGGACAATGGCGCCGCGAACAGTCCCCCCATCTCTCCGAATCCACCTTTGAGATTCCCCCCCACGCTCCCCCAGGCGTAGTATTCTTCATCACAAAGGGCCACCTGCTCAGCTACGGCATGACAGGCTACGTGGAGCGTCTGCCCTGCGGTGACCAGGTGGTCAAGACGCCGTGGCCGAGCCCGGGATTTCCCTGGCAGAGAGAGAAGCGTCTGCGCCAGGTGCACCGCGAGGCCGCCGTCTACAAGCGCCTCGGGGACTGCCCCCACATTCCCAAGCTGATCAGCTGGGACCGCGAGACCTGCTGTCTGACACTCGAGTATCTCGAGAAGGGCGATCTGGCCGGGTACATGCGCAGCAGTATATGTGGGCTGACCCTGTCGCGGAAGCAGCGGCGGCGCTGGGTCCAGCAGGCCGCCGCGGGGATGGTGGCCCTGCACGCGGCGGGCATTGTGCACGGCGACATCAGCCCGCGCAACATGCTGCTGGATGGGGAGCTCAACCTGCGCATCTCGGATTTTGCCGGCTGTCGCCTCGACGACTCGTCGTCTCCGAGTGGTGACAGGGGCAAGGACGAGGACATCTTTGCCTTTGGGGCACTCGTCTGCTACATCATGGTGGGGCCCGCCGAGTTCAATAGGATGTCCCGGGAGGATATGTGTGAAGATGGCTATTCCGGTCTGTCGCACCTGGATTGCCAAGACGTAGTTCGCGGCTGTTGGGAAGGGACAATCGAGAGTGCGGACGAGGTTCTCGAGGCTCTCATTTCCTTGCATGGAAATCTTCTCTAGATCAAGTGTATGTGATGAACAGGGTCAGTCTAGTCTGGTCCGTTAATAAATTGGGTCTAATACTGTATTCTGCACCAGCCAGCTCCTCCATTCTTGGTTGTTGGTTATGTGTCGCACCCGCGCCTCAAGCCACTCCGTGTTTCCCCAGAACCCCCACGACGCCTGGAACCGAAGCCAGTCGACCAGGGCCGTCTCCCAGTGCCGCCTGAGTTCCTCCCAGGGGTACGATCTCGATCCGGACTCGTCACTGGCCAGGAGCGTCTCCCTGTACTTCCCGAGTAGACGCTTCTCACCGTCACACATGTCGAGCTCCTCGGGGAGGTCGTAGTCCTGTCCATCGTCGACAAGCATCTCCAGCGGGACCGAGCATGTAAAAAGCTTGGCGAGATCGCAGACCCCCAGGCCCAGGCCGACGTACTGGAAGTCGTAGAAGGCCACGCGGGTGCCATCCTGCGTGGTGAAGAGGTTCTCTGACTTGACGTCGCCGTGTATGTACGACTCCACACTCCTACCCCGAGGCTTCAGGAAAGACGCAGCTAGCTCTGCAATCGACGAGCCGCTGCCCTGATCCTCAGTGGGCGTGCAGAGGGCCTGCGACCACTCCGAGTCCTCGTCGTCAACGAGCGACTGGTACTCTGACCGCCGTGTGTCAAGGTACGTATACCCCCCATTCAGCCACACCTTGGATTCCCTGTTGTTGCTGCTCCGCGAAGCCTCCTCCAACGGTGGCAGGACATACGCATCCCGATCGCTGTCCGGCAGCCATGCCCACGACCCTCCGTGGAATCTGGCCAGCCACTCCAGCGCAGAAGTCACCTGCGTGGGCTGCAGGACGGAGCGCTTCTCACCAGCGACTGGGTATTCGGGCCGCAGGTCCGTCATGATCGTAGCTGTCAGCCCAGCCAGCGCCTCTTCCCCGTTGCCATCCTCGGTCATGCCCCGCGTCGAGGCCAGACACTGTGCCACCCCAACCTTGTCGGCGTCCAGTCGCGGTACCACCTGATCGTAAAAGTACTGTTCGACCTCATAACTCAGCATCTTGCGCAGGTGGCCCTCGTCGGCGGTCCTCCCGTTGCGTGGCGGCGATATCAGCTTCAGTATGAGGCGGTATGTCGTCCCGCAGGCCCCCGCCGGCTGGTCGCCACCCCGTCGGCATAGCCTGTCAAGCTTCTGGGCCGCGTCGTCTGTGGTGGCTCGGGCTGTGATGGCGCAGATGTGTCCGTACCCGGCCCACAAGGTCTGCAGTTTGGTTAACGAGACTAGCTCAAGGGCGTGCCAGGACAGCATAATGGATGCTACCCGCTCGGGCTGGGTGGGTGTATTTGACGGTGGCATTTTTGCGCTGTCCGTCCAGTGGGTCGGCAGTATGGCTGATTGGGGTTGAGAGATGGGAGAGTGCGAGTCCAGCAAGGTATTCGGGCAGGGGACGAGGAGCAAGAGGAGCAAGAGAAGGAGAGGTGAAGACATGTGTTGAGATGGATCTGGAGATGGAAAGTGATGGATGATGTGGGCCAAGACCACATCAAATGTGGGGTCGAGAAGGTTTGGAGTAGGTACAAGTTCAATGCCAAGATATCATGAGCCTCTCGAGCGGCACGCATGTGAAAGCATCGAGTAAATCAAGAACGACTGCCCATAATACTAGTATTTTCATTGATGCTTACCATCTGAGTCTAACATCATAATGTCCGAACAATGAATCAGCATAGCCATTTCTCTCATCACCTCCTTCCATTAATGCCTTGGTTGAGCATTGTGTGCAATCCTACCCTGGATCAAATCAAGCTCTCTCCCGTTTATCGGCAGCTGCAAGTCTTTATTTGCACAAGATGTGTTTTTCGTGTGAAGTTGACGAATGTAGACGGAGAGTTCTGGTGTTTGGGAGGAAGATTGTACTGGAAAGAGGTAAGTCGTGAGGCGAGGGAGGTAAGCACAAAAGAAAAAGAGAGAAGGAAGAAGAATATTGGGATTGAGCACATGGCATTTGGTGACATTAATTGACAGCATTGACTAGCCCAATTGATGAATCACCACGACTTCCAGCCAAGTTCCTCGTTGGCCGCCGAGTGAGCCTCGAGGCCCAAGTGACAGCAGTCACTCATTGTGACGTCGCTTAGAAACAGCCCGACGCCTGATTCAACCTTCCTCCAGCCCATGCCTATGACTTTGCTCTTTATGACCCCAGGCTCTCCCGTGAGTTCCAAGTCGGGCTCGGAATCGGACTCGGAGTCAGGCTGCCCTAGCTCAGACCCGGGCTCTGGCTTAGAGTCGGGCTCTGGCTCAGGTTCGGGCTCTGGCGCGGACCCGGACTCGGACTCAATCACCCACTCGCATTCGTCGTCCCCGGAAGGGTCCCGCGGGACAAGGTCAAATAGAACGCGGCGCACCCGAGGCCCGGGGGGCTTCCCCCGAGGATAGGGATCGCCAGGAGACCTGGGGGGATCCTCCTCGTCAGTTGGCCCGCGTACCTTGGCTTCAGGATAGACGAGAAACCAGGCACGAGAATGGGTGCCAGACCGACGCGCATCATCGTCGTTGCTAGGCCACCACAGGCCAGTGAGGCCCTTTTGTACCCTGGCGCCCTCCTGCGGCCCCCCGGGCAGGTAGTTTTGGTCGGGCGGGCTTCTGCCGCAGCAGCACTCCATGATTCCCTCACCCCCCGCCGCCTTGATTGCCTCGTCAACCTTGTTGATCTGGTGCCAGACAGTACCGCGGAAGGCGAGCTCGCGGTGGTAGTGCGCCGCGCACTCTTCATCGGTGGCGCCGGGAAGGAAGTAGAACTCGAAATGAATGTTGTCCTCGGTCGACATGCCGCCTATGTACGAGTCCATCACGCGGACCATTGTGTGGCCGTCGAATTCCGAGGGCGTCGCGTCCTGGTGCACCATGTAGAAGACGCACGGGACGAGGCGCGGGAGCCGGTCCTCGGTCCCCGGTACGACAAGGCATGGCTCGCCGCGGTGGTCGGTAAAGGTCGTGTTTATATGGTTGACACGATACGGCATGATGGGCGGGCGGTCGGACGCTATGTCGATGTACGGTTCAAGATCTGGCAGCGTCTTGATGTTGACTTGAAATCGACAAGAGAGTAAGAGTAAGAGCGGGGCCGATGTAGCGGCGGGTTGCGGGTCTGGCAAAGTTGAACGGACCAACACCTCGACCAACACCTCAACCTACACTTCAACTTTTATGTCACGCCCGCCCCATACATGTAGTAACGCCTTCCTTTCGTACGACCGTGTTGTCGATGACTTCGATCCAAATTGAAGTTTTCTTTCTGCCCGCCTCACCGCCTTTCCTATGCTCTTCCGGCGCGTGATATTGACGCGATAGCTGCATGATTGCGATTCCATGTCAGACAACGAGTCTGATAGTGTGAGAAGGGCTATGAGTTAGGTGGCAAGGCCTTCTACAAGGCAAGAGGCTCACTGTGTGGTCGCCGTGAGGTGCAAGATAGAGGGCAATGGATGGTGTTATTAATAGCTAACCTCCCTCTTCGAAAAAACTCGAGGGCCGGTCTTTTATATATATATAAGTGGCAGGACCACGGGACCTCCGTGATCCTGACATATATGTTCTGCCCCTACTAGTCCTTGACACAATAGCGGTACTCTATAGTGAAGAAGATGGCGTGTCAGAAGAATACATATTCATTCGATGGAGATGGAATAGGCGTTGAAGCACGCAGGGCGAGGGAATGACTTACCGGGCCAGAGGTTCTGACATTTGTCTCCAACAGCAGGATTTCTGCACATCACGTTGTCAGTTTCCCTGTCATACCACTTCATACACGGTCGCTTGGGGGGGGACTGGGGGAGGGGGAGGCTTACAGCTTATAGAACTCGGCAGTTGTCAGGTTGTTCTTATCCAAGAGCTCTTGGCATGTTCCGCCTCGGGGGGCCGTATAGTATTCCTTGCAGTCTTTGGCCGCACCATCCTATACGCACACATATTTGTCAATATAATTATGAACCATATGGCTGAGAGTCGCCCATGTTGCACGTTGGATATCGACGAGGACCACCGCTTGCCTGTGGGTTAAACGAGAGCGAGGGAGAGAGGAACATACCCTGATGGGAGCCGCGGTCGAAGTGGACGAGGCAGATGACGACGTCTTGGTAGACTCAGATGTCGTCTTGGTAGGCTCGGATGTCGTCTTTGTTGAGGCAGATGTCGTCCTGGTCGCTGATGGCGTGGGCGTAGGCGTAGGTGTCGCGGTCGGGGTCGCGGTCGCCCCAATACTGCTCGACAAGTAGGCCACCATACAATAACTGTAGTCTTTACTAAAGGCGCAGTCCGCAGAGGATGTGTTGAGGGATGGGTTCCTGTTCAGCGTCAGCGAGGGCGTCGCAATCTACATGTAACCAAGTACACGGACGTTGAATCCACGTCAGGTCAAATGCCTCCATCAATCCCACGCGGGCAAATATATATATGCCAAACTCACCAGTTCTCCAGCTCCTCGACCGATATTTCCCAGAGATCGGCAAAGTGGGCGCATGCCGAGAAGTCCTCAGAGTAGCCCATGTCAATCTGCAGGCTCGTCCCATTGAGGTAGGTAGAGCAACCACTCCGCGTGCCGTTCGCCCTGGGCAGGTGAGCGTACGTGGACAGGCCCGTGACGGCAGGCGCGGAGTAGGTGGCATTGGGGAGGTCGCTGAAGTGGATCATGGAGCCGGTGGACGTGGGACCGACGTAGCCCGAGTTGCCCGGGTAGGACTCGATGTCGCCGACGGGCTTGACGCAGTACGACTCGTCGGCGATGAGGTTGGTGCACCGGTCGTTGAGCCCCTGGTTGAGAAAGAGGAAGTCGTCCAGGGAGATGGTGTATTTGACAATCACCTTGTTGCAGTAGTCACCCGGCTGGACGACGTAGTACTTGGCGCAGTTGGTGGTGGTGCCGTTGGCGATGTTGAGGGGCACCGAGGTGGCCGTCGGCGTGGCCGTCGCGGTCGTCGTCGTGCTGGTGGGCGAGTAGTCGCCGTCGTCATGCGGCTCGAGACATACCGTGTCTCCGACTGATCTGGACATGCGGTTGCAGGCCGGTCCCAGGACGGGGTTCCCTGCATATGACATATCAATATCGATACATATACATATATCGTGTATATACATGTGTGTACATGCATGTGGGAAGCACCCATGTGCTCGGGCACGTGGCTAGTATCGTTGGTTAGACTCACAGGTATACAGCTGGACCATGCTAATGTTGGCGGCAGCAGCAATTCCCTGGCACGTATCATCGGCGAGAATGGTATGCGTCTTGCACTGGTTCTTTATGCATATGGTCTCGCCCTCCTCCGGGAAGCTGGAGCAGAAGGCTGACAGACCATTGTCATACAGCATCCAGGCCGTGGCCATGTCATTCTCCTTTGAGATGCTCTGGCACGTATCGTTGGCCTGAATGGTGTACGAAGACCCTAGGCTGCAGCTCGGTAATAGGGGACTTGACGTAGGGGTGATGAGTCTACCGATGGTCCCATCATCGGGACGTCAGGTTAGAACACCGAGACGTCATAAAAGGGGCTCGATTCATGGACATACGGGGTTGTGCTTGTCACAGTGGTTTCCAGGGGGAAACCAGTCTTGGAGCAGCTCTTGGTGAGGCTGGAGTACTCGGACTGCCTATGAAAGCCTCGCGAGTACGACTGCCCGGCGGAGAACTGCAACGCCTTGATAACGCAGTTCTCACACATTAAGTCTGCTGAAGGCGTAGGTGAAGCTATATCCATGAATCATGTTCGATGTCAGCTGGGTGTCATGCATGTACATGTATCCATGTGCATTTGATGTCCATGAACTACTCACGGGAGGCTGTCGCATTGCCGCTCTGCGTATTGTCTGACGAATGTTCCAACGCCCAGACTTTGCACCACCTGTCGCCATCCTTGATACAGGTGCTGTTGAAGTTATAGTACAGATCCGTGGCCGCGACAGACATGTGTCTGGTGTTTCCGGCTTCATCGTACTGGAACACGTCACCGTCGTCGCACTGCGTCTTGAGCTGAGACTCGTACTTGGCCAGGGAAGCGCCGCACTCGGGCGTGCAGGCCTCCTCGAGCGACGATGCGGGCACGGCATCGTCCTCGAAGAAGCTCCCCACCTGGCGCGGACAGTCAAGGTCCATGACCACGGCGTCAACGCAGCTTGCCGACAGGTCATCGGACGGGAGTGAGTTCTGAGTAATGTACTGCCAGGCAACGGCCGGGGCGGCCATGATGGCCAGAGTGCCGAGGGGCCGACGCATGTTGGCGAGGGGCCGAGGGACTGCTGCGTGGGCAGAGCAAGGTAAACCTCGAGGCGTATTCCCGATGCTATTTTCAACTATACGTGTCGTGACTGTCAAATATATGACTTAGAAAGAGCAAGATCCAGGAAGCACGCTGTAAGTGAGGGCAACGGCGGGAAGTTGAAGAAGGGGGAGGGGAGAGCAGCGGCCAGGACTCAACCTGGGAGGAAGGTTTCTTCGCGGGGATACATCCGGTCTACATGTATAATGAGTTGATATCACACATCACACACGGGAAAAGATTAAGAACCACATGCCGCGTGATACTGGAAACCCACCGGGCCTTGTCGTAAGGCTAACGCTCAGAGGAAATCGTGTTGGTCGCAGCCGTCTGAAAGGAAATTTGCATGTACGGAGTATTAAACTATGGAGCACGGCTGGCAATGATCGTCGGAATACATGTACTTGCACTCGCACGAGTTCGGATACGAGTATGGGCCCCCAAGGGCCCAACGGGGGTTGAAAAATACCCCGCCGGTCATACGCCTATACGTACACCAACAACCGGCGTAGTATTTTTCAACCTGCGTGGCCCCCTCGCGGGTCGAAAAATAAATGCATGTACATACATGGCCGATCTCACCAACTATTACGAGTATAGCAGGGTTATTCGTATCTCCACCATGAAGCTCAAAGAAACCCTAAAAGGCATCATAAAACTCCCTGCTCTTTACTGAGTTTACCTGCGAAGTCTGTCTATCCTCTTGAGCTTCGAGAGTTGAGAGTCTCTTTGCTATAGGCAAAGACCGTGAACAACTTGACCAGCCATTTCGTTTTTGACCCACTTGTCCCCTCAATATTCATCCGCTTTGACCCATACCATGGTGCCCTTGGCCTTGGTGTCGGTTGTTCATTTGGCAATTACATACATGGACTCCATATCATTAAAAGGGTCCGTCTATGTCATCAAATCCCATGTCCGGACCCCACGGCTACTACGAGCAATTCCGTAGCATCTAGTTTTTAAGCCTATTGCTTCCTTGTTGGTAAGGGTCGTGGCCCACTTCCAAAGGTCCCTGGTTCCGCTTCCCCATATTATCTGTAGGCTCTCATCCCCGAGAAAACCATGAGAACCAACATGCATAAGACCCTGTTGGTTTCTCCTCTTTCTTCAGGAGCAATGCCGGCTCGGTTGGAAATTACCGTTCAAGAGCCGATACCGTGACAACGTGAATACCAGGTGTGCAAGCGGGTTCCTGTTGGTTATGTCTTCAAAGTCTTCAAAGTTATTTTCCCCTGCACTAGCGGACCGTGTTCCGGCCATGCCCGGATTGGCATTGGCCACATGACGATGGTGACAAAGTGCACGGCAAGGGTCATGTAGTCACATACATGGATGTAATAACACTTTGTAAGTACAGCTTGACGACGGCGTGAGATCCGCCTCTTCCCACCAGCCGTAGTAGGATGGGCCCATACACCTAATACTGGATCTCTGTGCTTGGACCGGTAGGGACGAGTACGAGCCAGCGTCTACTCCATACTGCGAGTGGATAACATAACATCACATGTATACAGCACATCGCTCTTCTCATTCCATTGAGCAAATCCTTTCCATCTTTCTGTCTTGACCATCTCTCGTTCTTCTGGTCAAGACGCAGCCTCAAGTCATCTTCATACACATGGCCCTTCCTTGATACATGTCCCAATCCTCATGCGCCTCTCCCTTGTCGCGGCTCTCCATGCCGCATTAGGGCTATGCCACCCTCATCATCATGATCACCTTCATCGGCATCATCATGCACATTCTGCCAGGAGCCTGGAGAGTGTGATGGGGGCCGCCCAGGAGATTTGCCCCCCTATCCCGGATAGCCTGCAGACGGCCAGCGACCTCATGGCCAAGGTCAAGCTCAACCTCGGCGACACCTGCGCGGCTACAGAGTCTTCTTCTTATTCTTCCTCTTCTTCCAACAACACACCTGGAGCCGGGTTACTGGAGGCCGTGGGCTCAGCTGCCACGTCTGCCGACCCGTACGCGTGCTCCGAGGACAAGCCGTGCTCTAACGGAGCCTGCTGCGGAAAGTCGGGTGTCTGTGGTTACGGGTCCAACTACTGCGGCACCAACGGCGAGTCACCCAACGACAAATGCTGGAGCAACTGTGACGCGCACGCCGAGTGCGGCCGTCACGCCGAGAAGCCCGGAACCAAGTGCCCCCTCAACGTGTGCTGCAGCGAGTTCGGCTTCTGCGGCATGGCGGAGGAGTTCTGCAAGGAGTCGGACAAGAAGGACGAGGGCTGCCAGAGCAACTGCAAGCAGCCTGGGTCCGGCTCGTCGGACGGCGACGTCCAGAAACGCATCATCGGCTACTACGAGGCCTGGAAGGCGGACAAGAGGTGCGTCGGCATGTCCATCGAGGACATACCCGTCGACAGCCTCACGCATATCTACTACTCGTTTGCCTTTGTCGAGCCAGACACGTACAAGATTGTGCCCATGCAGGACGAGCAGAATGCCGAGCCGTCCGTCAGCACGTTCCGCCAGTTCACCGGGCTCAAGAGGAAGAACCCGTCGCTCAAGACGGTCATCGCCCTCGGAGGGTGGTCCTTCAACGACAACAACACAATGTGGCAGCCTGTCTTTGGCGACTTGAGCTCCTCGGCCGACAAGCGCTCCAAGTTTGCCGGCGAGCTCGCCACCTTTATGGATCGCTATGGCTTCGACGGTGTCGATTTCGACTGGGAGTACCCCGGCGCATCGGACCGCGGCGGCGGCGAAGATGACGGCGTCAACTTCACCAAGCTCCTGAAGGAGGTCCGCTCTCGCCTCGACGACGACTCTGGCAGCCGCAAGGAAATCTCCTTCACCGCCCCAACCAGCTACTGGTACCTCCGCCACTTTGACCTTGCGGGCTCAGCCAAGGCAACAGACTACGTCAATGTCATGTCCTATGACCTTCACGGCATCTGGGACAGCCAGAACCCCATAGGCTCCACCGTCCTGGCACACACCAACCTGACCGAGATCAAGTCCGCGCTGGACCTCTTCTGGCGCAGCCAGGTCGACCCTGCCAAGATCAACCTCGGGCTGGGCTTCTACGGTCGGGCTTTCCAGCTCGCCGACCCGAAATGCTACAAGCCCGGATGCCTCTACGTGGGCGGCGCCGACCCGGGCCCCTGCTCCCAGAGCTCTGGAACGCTCTCTTACGCCGAGATCATGGACATCAAGGACAAGTACAACCTCCGACCCTACCACGACAAGAAGAACGCCGTCAAGTACATCACCTGGGGGGATGACCAGTGGGTCTCCTACGACGATCAGGACACCTTCCAGCAGAAGATTGACTTTGCAAACTCCCTTGGCCTTGGCGGCCTGCTCATCTGGGCCATTGACCTCGATACACAGCAGCTAGATGCCTTGGCCGGCGTCCTCTACCCAGAGGGTTTCAGCGTCTTCAAAGACCGTACGACTACGGACCCCTGGGAGGAGCTCGGCGAGGGCGTTTGCATTGTTAGCGACTGTGGTAAAACCGGCTGCAAGCCTGGTTACATTGAGATCGATAAGTTTACGTGCGACTCGTCTTCACATGATAAATCGAGTGTCTGCTGCCCATTTGCGTCTGCCCCTGTTCCTGACGAATGGTAAGTCTGACCGTTGCTCCTTAACCTTACCCTTTCTCAGTCTCACTCGCCACACCTCCTTCCCCTGCTATTCATAAGTTTCAATCTTTGTATTACGTGTGAATTTGACTGACCCCAACTTCCAACTTTCAAACAGCACCTGGAGGGGTAACGGCCCCTTGTGCAACGGGCAGTGCCACGACGGCGAAGTTGCCCTGGCCTCGAAAAAGGACAAGTGCATCGATGGTCACAAATTTCTCTGCTGCAAGGCCGAGGCCAAACAGCCCGACTGTGACTGGACTGATTGCGGCGATGACTGCGCTTCCGACCAGAACGAAATGACCTGGAAGTACGGAAGCTGCAGCGGTGACAAGAAGAAGAAGTTCTGCTGCAGCAAGGAGCAGGAGTGGCGCAACTGCAAGTGGCACGGCAAGGGTGGAAGCTGCTTCGACAACCACTGCGACACGGGCTGGCAGGTCGCCCTAACCAGGTCCCATGGTGCTGAGGACGTTACGTGCGGCGCTTCCCAGCGAAAGCGGACCTTTTGCTGCGACCCTCCCGATGGCGAGTCGCCCTTTCTACCAGTGCCTCTGGACTACCTCTTCCCCGACGCACCGCCCGATGATGCCGAGACGGACTGGAACATCAAGGTAGACCCGACATGGGGTGGCACAAGGGACGACGACTCCTCCGAGTCACCTGAGTCAGCGGCCTTTGGGTTCGTCGTTATGACGAGCCCCGAAGAGATCCAGACGAGCCTCGACAAGCGTGATGGGTCGCACTGGGACGTCTTTGAGTGCGACGATGCCGTTACAGAGGGAGAGCATACGGTTCGCATGGTCTGCACGGACAGCAGCGAGAGCTCCAACTGCCACAAGATCCACTTGGGCCACGGCGCTCCCGGCACCATTGTCGAGATGCCTCAGGGATGCGGGCCGGGACGATATGCCGTCGTCAAGGACATGACACCCAGCAGCGACCAAGGCCTTCCCGGTCACCTGCGTCGTCGCGGCGTCGCCGAGGACCAGCCCGTCTATGACCTGACATTCGACTATGACTTCGCCAGAGTCCCGCGCGACCTCGGAGATACCCAGATGCGTATCGACTATAGCAATGAGGACAACTACTGGGACGTCATTGTCAACCGGGCGGCAGAGGACAAGAAGCGGCTGCGGAAGAGGGCCTCGGGCAGGGACCCCAAGAAGATGCAAGGCGGTCACAAGCGCTGGCTCGAGGAGGAGTGGCGCGACGACCTCCATCGAGGCCACTTGTCAAGGGATGAGATTCACAAGCGCTGGTTCGGCGAGTCGGTTGTCGACTGGCTCAAGACGCTTCTCTACCGCGTCGAGAACAAACCCAACAAGCGGCACAGGTACAACGACAAGTTTGTCCTCAGCCTCATCGAACAGAGGGTCACCTGCCCGAACACGGAGGCTAAGCTCGAGGCATACGCGGAGATGAATGTCGACGCCAGCGTCAACTACGGCCTGACCATCATCGCCAAGCTGGGGGGTTCCAAGGGCATCGACATCTCCGACTCATACCTGTACTACCGCACGCGCGGGGCCGTCAGCTCTACGTTTGTCATTGACGCCGAGGCGTCTGTCTTCTTCGACACAGAAGACATACTCGTCTTCTCGGCTGACAACTTTGGAGCTGCCTTCACCGTGCCCGGTGTCGTTACCATCGGGCCCAACTTCAAGCTGTTCGGGAGGGTGGCCGGCAGGGCCACCCTAGGGGCCAGGCTCGAGGCCAGTGTGGATATTTCCGACTGGGATGTCTACCAGACCTATCCAGTTGCCATCGAGGACTACGAACCCGACGTTTTGGCGCACGCCGACCAGCAAAGCCCGTTTCCCAAGAAACCTGAGCTCTACTATGGCGTTACCATGAGCGGCCATCTCACTGCCCACGTCAAGCCAACCGTCACCTTTGGCATCGACTGGAACAAGCACCTCACCTCTCTTGCCCCGTGCAACGTCAATCTGATAGTAGACAGCCAGATGACGCTCCATGCCGATGCCGAAAAGGGGAGCAATGGAGACAAGTTCTGCTACGGCATCGACGTTGGAATCGGCGTCTTCGCCTCCATCAATGCGCCCGGTATGCTGGATTGGGTACTCCCTACATCGCCCATGGTCATCTGGCCCACGGACATGAAGACAATCTACCCCGAACTGGGGGATACGGCGTGCTCTTCCTCCCGTGACTCCTCAGCGGCGATTCTACGTCGCGGAGAGGATCGTCTGTCTGCTGGCCAGGCGAATATCAATGCCAGCTCTGGCGTCATCGATACAAGAGAATGGTTGGAGCCCCCGGCAGCCCTCAGCAAATTGTCCAAGCGCGCTCAGCGGTATGGACCGCTGGTGCCACGTATCGACGGCCTCCTGTGCCCTGGGGCTGGGGACCAAGGTAAACTCCCGCCTTGCCCCCTATGCTATAAACCCGATGACAATGACGATGTCAGCGGCAGTAGCATTAGCGGCCACGGAAAGAGGGATGGCGAGGTCTGCTCGCTACCGACAGTGATTCCCGGCGTAGAAACATGCCGCGCAAACACGGATACGGATCGGTCCGTCAAGAGGAGCATACATCCTGCACTCGAGCGGCGTGGGGATAAGGATGGCCCCAAATGGCCGATCCCTGGCACCCTGGACAACAGATTGAAAGTCCCCAAGTACCCGCAATGCGGAGAGGTTGATAGGTCCCCGGCCAAGTACCAGGGTGTGCGCAAATGGTATACATTCAGAAGGCCGACGCCGAATGTTCCGTGTCACATAGATGTTGAGCGTCTTGCCGCGGGAGATTTCGAGCCCACCACAGATTTTAACAGTAAGTACATTTACACCCAACGGCACGCAATGTACCTCCGTCACACGTTGCTCAACCCCCTCCGCCCTCCGTTCAGCATGCCTCATACTCCCTCCTGGTATCCCTCTTTCCCCGTTTGATTTCCTCCTTCCTTATGCTTAACGCGGGCTACGAATAAAGACAACTGACTGGTAATGTTTCTTCTTTTCGGCAGCCGAACACATTTATGAGGTCCAAACGCTCGGGTTATTCTTAACGTGGTTGGAAACAAACCCTTTACCAGCGGGTTACAGCGCACCTTCGCGTGACTGGATGACCGATGTGCTTCTGGGCTTGGGCACCACCCGTCGAAGCTTTGTGTGCACCGGCTGGACAACAACAAATCTTTGGGATGAGATGGCTCTGGGGTTCGGGAGTAACGACAACCAGGATGCTCTGGTTATGGCGGATGCCGGTGTTAACGGCAGAAAGAAGTCTTTTTTTTCTGTCCATAATATCAACTCTAAAAACAAGGGCAGTCGCCCTGAAACCATGAAGTGGCATCGAGCGGTAAGTTACCAGAGCGCATGCGCATTCATGCGTGGAATGGTAGATGAGTGGAGGATGGATGAACTGTTGCTAATCCGAGTTATGCACTACGTATCAGGTGGCCGGCGCATTCAACTATATGCGCCTACCAGAGATCTGGCAAAGCTTCCTCGAGTCATCGCATCACATTGAATCTACGCTTGCCGACTTTGATGCAGAATATCAATGGGGGGGCAATCTCAACATCAACCGCGGCGAGCTCCGCAGACCCTCACGCCGCAATGGCCAGCCCAAGGCCGGTCTACGTGACCTCTACTGCTACTGGATGGAGGACTATCTGACGAGGATTGAGCAAAAAGGGTTTGAGTGGGTTAGCAATGCCAGGGTCAACTTCCAGGGACGATGGGGGGCCATACCGGCCGGCCAGGATTGGCTACGGAATGCCATGGGGCAAGGCATGCCCATATCGGAATCAGCGATGACGTTCCCCCATACGCGTCCGCCGCCTAACACTCCTTGGACACAGAGCAAATATGACGGTCTATGGGCTCACGGTCCTGTCGGTCCATTTTAGAGCTTCGTGGATCCCCAAAGGTTGCGTCGAGATAGCAAGTACATGTATCCTAGCTATTGTCTCTTAGATGACTCCCGAGGCATGGAATGTACATGATGTGTATTATATTTGTCCGGTCTGCCTGTACAAGCTCTCGTTGAAGCGCTGTCTCGCTCTTGTTTTTGTGTCCCCCCGTTTAACTGGCAGGGCCAGTCCGGGAAAGACATCTCTGCCATGGTCTTCAAGTCAGTGGCTTCGTCTAGGGATTGACTTTCGCCTGAACTCTCAAGCCAGACGTCTCACAGAGAAACGACCCTCTAGATGACTAACGATGAAGCGTTCCTCGATGGAGGGAGTGTCGTGAATGAAAAAGGGTGAATGCGAATAATGAGCTACGTTCAATTACCTGACTGCACGGTAGTATGCACGTATGTATACATGTAGACTGGAGCTTGCCTCTCTTCCCCTTTTGGGCAAGGCGAACCATAGGAGCCAACTCAATGCTTATTCTGACTTCTTATCGGCTTCTTGGTGGCTTCCTAGTTGGTGGCGCTTACCACCCCCCC